>JALBZZ010000022.1:0-108706 GCA_038051095.1 Globisporangium irregulare
CGTATGGTGAGTGACCCAGGATCTTCTGCTCGTTCTGCATCACCTTGATGCGCGCCGGAGAGATGGTCTTGCCGTACGACGAGACGACCGCCGCTGGGGCCGCCGGCGCAACTGGCGCAACTGGCGCAGCTGGAGCCGCAGCCGAAGCCGCTGGTGCAGCTGGAGCCACTGGTGCAGGGATCTGCGAGAGGTCGACGCCCGCCGCCTTGGCGTATGGTGAGTGACCCAGGATCTTCTGCTCGTTCTGCATCACCTTGATGCGCGCTGGAGAGATGGTCTTGCCGTACGACGAGATCACCACCGGCGCAGTCGCTTGCTGCTGCTGTTGCGAGTACGTCATCTCCTCGCCAAGCACTTGCGGAGCGTGGAGAAGTGTGACCGCCGCTAGGGCCGCAGTGATGTACATGATCATGGTCTTGACTTGCATGGTGAGACGAGGAAGAGGAGGATGGTGATGGGTCGGTAGTCTTGGTGCAGCAACTTAGTTGGTTGGTGTGTTTGTCTCCGCGTGTGTGGAGAGGAGGAGGGAGCAAGTGCGTGTAGTACTTGCTGGTGGTGGGTCGGCTGTGCGCTCGGTGCTGGATGGCAAATTGAGAAGTGAAGATCCAGGTGCTGGTGCTGGTGCTGGTGCTGGTGCTGGTGCTGGTGCTTGTGGAGAAAGGCCAAGTACCTACCTACCTACCTGTATTGCAGCAACGTCGCGAGAGCTCATTTTGCTGTCCGTGTGATGGTCATCAGTCTGCAGTCCATGCAAACGGAGCACAGGTCTACACACACACATACATACACATGTGCTAACCCTGAAATGGGGGTTTCTCAATACCAACCACTTGTTGACTATTAAGAAGCGGAGACCTGGTCATCACAGCTGCTATCCAATTATGTGGGTATTGGTGAGCACCAACAGCAGACGCATCACAGGGCCACAGCTTGTTCCGGCGTGCCTCTACCCACCGGAATCAACTCTCATGATCGACAGCCGCAAAACAGACCATTTGACACCGCCTGCCTTTTCATTCCGCTGTTTGATTACCATTGTCTGAAGATGGACAGCTTGAAGGACAGCACTGGCTACAATACTATCTACATCTGCTGGACATTGGACTAGAGCGAACAGCTTATTCATTATAGATAGCAGATCCTGCTTCTTGCAAGGAAATAGAAACGTACATATTTTTATATGAGGTCTACAAGTTTGTAACTAGGTTTTGGAGGGCTTTATAGATGAGAAATAGACCACAAAAGGGAGCATCTCTTTTCTCAGGAAAGTTTCCCCAAATTGCACTTCATCTTTTGTGGCTTCACTTGAAAAAAAGACAGAAAAACGCGGCGTGCGCGTTGCGTGGTTTTCGGTATAATGTTGTACTGTTTTAAGTTTAAAATGGACTGGCATGTACTGCGTACTGTAAAACAGAAAATACTGATTTAGGTTACAATGCAGTCAGATTTATTTGTACCAGTCATAAATATCCAAATTAACCAGTCGGAAATACGCCAACTCTGTGGCTGACTTTGGTTTGTTTTGCGACAGACAATGCATTTTTCGATTGAGAATCCCGCACAGCCAAGAATGAGCAGTTCGTCGGACGAAGAGGACGAGGACTACGTGCCAGAAGGTGCTGCTTGATCACGCAGCCTGTAGTCGAGCCGAACTCGCCATGACTACGTGTGCTGACTTGTATGCGCTCTTCCTCGATCTGTGTGCTTCTCTTCTCGCTGTGTATCCATAAACAATCCGCGTAGAGACGCGCAACGGCATCAAAAGCGCAGTCAGCACTGCTCGTTGTGATGGCTCGCTGCCAGCAGCGCCACCCGCTCAGCCGAGCGTGACAGCGAATGCGAGAGTGAGTGACTTATGGGCGGATATTAATGCGTCCACGAGTGTCTCGCAGCAAGCGGCCGAGCGGACAGCGAGGGTAAGAATGAAGCAAACTCTCCAACAAGTGGGCAGTGTTGAATGCAGCTCGCTGATCGATTGACGACCAATCATTCGTTCTGGATGTCCTATGTGTAGTACCTGAAAGGCTTGACGAGCAAGAAGCAGCCCAAGACCAAGAAGAAGAGGAAACTCTACGAGTTCCAGGTGCCTGTGCTGAGTCTCGACGTGAAGAGGAGCCGCGCGGACATCAGCGATGCGGCCGCGGCGAGTACGAAAGTGGACCAGGTCGTCAAGTTTGCCGGCGTGGAGTACAGGTGCATCTGATACAAATCAGCGTTATTGACACTGTGTTCGTACGCCTGCATTGGGTACTAATGCTATTTGTATTGTATGCACAGCGTGTCAAAGACTGTCGCAGCTGGGAAGGCGTCGAGCGGCATTGACCAGGTGCTCGCGTCGCTGGACGCACCAAAGAAAGTGTCGACGATGGAGAAAACGTCCCTCGACTGGGACAAGTTCAAGGAGGTGGAGGGCATCGAGGATGAACTGCAGCAGTACACGAAGGACGGGTACCTCGAGAAGCAGGAGTTCCTTCAGCGGGTCGACCTCAAGCAGTTTGAGCTCGAGAAGGCCGAGCGCGACAAGAAGCGCAACCTGCTGCAGCAGTCCCAGCCGCAGTAGGATGGATGGATCATCAGTCAGCCAGTCAGTCAGTCAGTCGGCTCGCAAGAGAAATCACATAGTCCATGTGAAAAGCTATTCCGCGACCAACGCTACAGTGGTGGTGGGTATGCTGCAAATCACGAATGCGGCTGAATGAACGATATTTATTTCCCACAAGGATCTTGTTCTCGCTCTGTTGTTCCCTTTTCTCTCACTGCAGTAGAGCCGAACGTATTGACAACCCGGTATTTTTTTTCGCTGTCATCACAAAGAAGAAGAAAAAAACATCGATCTGTTGCTCGTATCCGAGCGTGTATACCACACAACCCTCACATCCCTCCTTTGCAGTCGATCAATCAATCACGTTCCCCTTCCTAATCCACGTCCATCGGCACCACGGAAGGCGCTGCGTTCGCCCCTGTACCAGCGTCGTTATCCCGCTCGCTCTCCACTCCGTTCTCCTCGTTTCCGCGTTGATCCTTTAAAAAAACCACAACGAGTCACAGTGTCCATTGTGAGTTGAGAAATCCCATCCACTGATGAAATCGTCAAGGCATAAGGAGTGCTACTTCTTACCTTGTCATCTCTATAAAATTCTGCGTCGTGCTGGCGCTTGCCGTCGTTTTCTGTCCGCGAGTCCGGATCCATCGCGTCTTCGTCCTCTTCGCGGATCATAAAACTGGGCGGCACTTCGCTCATCTGCACGCTCGGTGCGCCGGTGAGAGCGCGCAGGTTCTCAAAGATCTTGATCTTGTATTCTTCCAGGTACTCTCGCGAGTTGGCGTTCTCGAGCTCTGGGTCCGGCTCGAGGTGAAGCTTGAAGTTCGGCGCGTAGTACTCAAAGTAGTCGTTGTACGGGATATTGTTCGAAACTTCTTCGTCCAGGAGCACCGACGTCTCGTAGGCCCACGCGCGCGACACGTTGCGGATCGTGTAGCCGCCGCCACCGAGCACCATCGTCGGGAGACCGAAGCTTTTCACGAAGCGAACGCACTCGCCGTGGCCTTTTGTCGTGACGTTGAAGCAGCCCAAGCGATCGCCCGTGAGTGAGTCCGCACCGCACTGGAGCACGACCGCCGCAGGGCAGAACGTCTCCATCACCTTCTGAATCACTGGCTTGAACACACTCTCGTAGCTCTCGTCGTCGATGCCGCTCAGCAACGGGAAGTTCACCGCATAGTACTTGCCGTTCTTGGCGCCAATGTCCTAGTATGGTGTAACACATTCCAACACTATTAGGATCACTATGCCACTCAGAGCAACCCCATAAGAGAGAGAGCGCGTTGCTTGTACCTTGACGTCGCCCGTGCCTGGGAAGAAGTCACCATACTTGTGGAACGAGACCGTCATGACGCGGTCCGTGACATAGAACGCTTCCTCCACGCCGTCTCCGTGGTGCACGTCAATGTCAATGTACAGCACGCGTGGATGGTACTTGAGGAGCTCCAGGATGCCGAGCACGATGTCATTCACGTAGCAGAAACCAGACCCTTCCGACTTCTTCGCGTGGTGCAAGCCGCCCGCCCAGTTGATCGCGATATCACACAGCCCGTGGTTTAGTCGCGTCGCGGCGTCTACATACAGGGAATTAATGTTGGAGGAGGAAATGGTATATTAAGCTTCCATGGTGCTTGCCAAGTGAGCGACGGATAACCCAATTTGAGGACGCACCTAATGTGCCACCCGAGTAAATCTGGCAGAAATTGAAGATGCCATCAAAGACCGGACAGTCCGTCAGCTCTCCAAGGTTGACTGTAAGGAACAAAACGACACAGCTCACAGACACAGAGTTAGCATAATGAAAAGGGGTAAGTGGTTGAATGGTGGGAGAACGCACACTTCTGGAGGTCGACGCCCAGGTCTTTCTGGTTCACGGGGTTCACACGCTGCAGGAAGTCGATATACTCGGACGCGTGGAACGCCTTGATCTCCTCTGCGGACGCCCAGTGCGGCTCCTGTATCAGCATCCGACAGATAGACAGACATACACGGCAGTCGAGAAGAGGTCAGTCTCAATGGTCACACTCCATACCTCCCTCTCAAAGCAAAGCCATCCACGTACAAACACATCCATCTTGCGGTAGAGGTCGTAGTTCACGACCAAGTGGTGCGCCAGTTTGAGGCGGTGGGGCTTCATCGGGTGGCCCGGACCATAGTAGAAGTGGCCCTCGTCGGCTGCATATTCGCATCACAGGAAGAGAGAACAAAAAGATTCGTAAGCGTCAGAGTAACAAGGCTCTGTTCAGTACCAACACATCGGCACACACTTGCACATGCACACAAGCATGTAGATCGTGATGCGTAGAGAGAAAAAGTAGCTGGGTGGGCGGCACGTACGGTGGTAGAAGTACGACACGCGCTTCTTGGTCACGCTCGCCATGGTAGTAGCTCCTCCGCTCGTCCTCCTCGCGCTTTTCCCGACAGTGAGCACAAGAAAGCCAAAATACAAAAGGCGCGCAATATCTTTTATCACAGGATCCCGTATCATTACATAACCCTTCTTTGTAGAATGGCGGGAGCGAGCATCTAACACTATTTAAATTGCTTTAATGCATAAACCTTTTATATTGAATTCTCTTGAATACAAAAGTCGCATTTATTTATAGAGACTCACAAACAGAGTCTACTATTGAGGACAAGCTCAGTACCGGTACCACACATCGGACCTGAGCTACTCATTCCCGCCAGTCACTAACTATTGCTGCCGATTCAGAATGATGCAAGCGATCCGCGGTGGAAGGCACCAGGCTGCGCTCGCCTCGCTCTCTTCACTCGCGACGAAGCGATCTGCGCGCACGGAGGTCGCGCGCTTCAGCTCATCGTCCAACGCTAGCGGCAGCAGTGGCAGCGGTGATTTCCGCTTCGCCGAGGTGCTGGCGCTGGCTGGTGGCATCGGCGCTGCTGGAGTTGCCATCAGTCAGGGCTTCGTGCCGCACGAATGGGTGATCCGCCATTTGTCCGAGCCAGTGCTGATGCCGCTCGTGCGCCTGTTCGACCCAGAGACGGCGCACGTCATCGCTGTCAAGTCGGCGTCGCTCGGATTGGCCCCTCGGGTGTGTAATATTTGTCATTGTAGTGGAGTGTTGCTACCATGAATGTTAGTCAATCTCATGTTGAAGTAAGGAATTTCGTTCGATTACTTATGTTACTATCCGTTTATTTAGGACCAAGGCACGGATTCGGACTTGCTCAAGGTGAAGGCATTCGGCCAGGAATTCCCAAACCCGCTCGGTATGGCTGCTGGATTTGACAAGGACGCGGAAGCCATGGAAGGATTGCTGGACGTTGGCTTCGGCTTTGTGGAAATTGGAAGTGTGACTCCAAAGCCCCAGGTGAGAGACCATCAACATGAGCGTTGGCTTGCCATTTTTTGCAGGAGTGACTTTGGTTTAGCTCACTCACCATGTGTCTATCTGCTGCTTCCTTTAGCCTGGAAACCCAAAGCCACGCGTGTTTCGCCTGTCGGAAGATCGCGCGGTGATCAACCGATACGGCTTCAACAGCGCCGGCATCGACACTGTCGCCAAGCGCCTGGAAAGCTACATCGCTACTCGTGAGCTGGGCAAGCGATTCCATCGCTCGGGGGTTCTCGGTGTCAATCTCGGCAAGAACAAAACCACTGAAGACGCGGCGTCGGATTACGTCGAAGGCGTGTATAATCTGGGTAAGTACGCCGACTACCTGGTTGTGAATGTATCGTCCCCAAACACGCCAGGACTTCGCTCTTTGCAGGGCAAGCAGCAGCTCCAGGAGCTGCTGATGCGCGTGCTGGAAGCTCGCAACAATGTCGAAGCCAAGGAGAACCGCAAGATCCCGCTGCTCGTCAAGATCGCTCCGGACCTCACGGAGGACGACAAGAAGGACATCGCGGACGTTGCGCTTGAGCTGAACCTGGATGGACTGATCGTTTCCAACACGACGCTGAGCCGCCCGGATTCCCTGCAGAGGTACGAAGTACAAATTTCTCCACATCTTTTGCTTGGCTGAGAACCAAGTTCAAATCATTTGTTACTGATACTTTTCTATTCGCTCATGACAGTACTCACAAGACGGAGACCGGCGGACTAAGTGGCGCTCCAGTGCGCGACCTGTCCACGCAAGTCCTGGGCGACATGTACCGCCTGACCAACGGCATGATCCCGCTGATTGGCGTCGGTGGTGTCTCCACGGGCAAGGACGCGTATGAGAAGATCCGCGCCGGCGCGACGCTCGTGCAGATGTACTCGTGCCTCGTGTACGACGGTCCGACCGCCGTCCCACGCGCGAAGAAGGAGCTCGAGGCGCTGCTCCTCGCAGACGGCTACACGACCGTTGTCGACGCGATCGGTGCCGCTCACAAGAAGTAGGAGGCGCGATATGTCGTAATGTGTACGAAGCCAAAGCATTGGGGAGGGGGGCATTTCAAGAGCCATAAACTAAGAAGAAACGAACTTGTGAAATTGGCTCGAAAATGGGTGGCTGTGAGGGTTGAAAACGAAACAATGCTGAAGATGACATCTGTATTCTGTGGCTGCAATGCGTTGTGCTTCTTGTGGTTTGGGTCCTGCTGTTTTACGAATCGCTGGTGGCTACTCGATCTCTATTGTCCTCTCCGTTGTGCACATCTCGCAAACCAAGTCGGGTTCTTCGTTCACGTACGT
The DNA here is from genome assembly GCA_038051095.1 of Globisporangium irregulare. Classification (NCBI taxonomy): domain Eukaryota; phylum Oomycota; class Peronosporomycetes; order Pythiales; family Pythiaceae; genus Globisporangium; species Globisporangium irregulare. The sequence continues at coordinate 7,183 of JALBZZ010000022.1, forward strand.
GCATGCTGGGCATACCCAGACGCGGCTTTGCTGGGCCATTCCAGCATCGCCGTTCGAGACATTGTGTCGCAGGAAAACCGAATCCTCAAAGCCAACTTCGCGCTCCAGTCCGTCATCGCCCATGGAAATTTCGTCCGGAATTTCTTCGGATAGGCGCATAAACACTGCATCCCCAGCTTTGATCCTAAAAATCAAGCAAAAAACATCAAACGTCAGTTCCATCACTACCATAGCGATCGAACCCATCACCACATCACAATGCACAACGTACCCACAGTCTTTTAGCGTCAGTCGGTCCTCAAGCACTTCACCTTTGAAGTAAAGCTTCTGGCGGATCGGGTACGCGTCGATCTCCTCATAAATCTTGGTCTTCAGCACGTAGATCGAGTCGTTTGAGTTCGCGACGATCGACCAGTTTGCACCATTCCCTGATTTTATTCGCTTGGAGCGCCGCTGCCTACCGGAAGCGCTCGTGTCCACTGAGATCTTCTCCTCCGAGGGGACTGGCTGGTCCTGCGTGAGCAAATGCACCTGCACAACGCGACTCTGGAAATTTCGGAGCTCGTCTAGGTGCTGGATTTCGGATGCTTGCTCGCACTCAAGACAATTCACACCGGAATCATTCTCCTTTGGAGCACCATTGTCGTCCACTGAACAGACTTCTAGTTTTCCCGCGACAACCTGAGTGGTCTCCGCGCCTTCAGCTGGAACTCCGCCGAGTAAACTTGACAGCGAACAGCATTTCCAGACCACCTTGTCGTCCGGCTGCAAGAGTCCGTAGTAGTACGAGCAGTGTGACATTCCATAGAGCTCCCCGAGGTGCTTCATTTCCTCCTCGCTGACAAACTCCACTTCCACGCTCGTAACATCCACAGACGCGCCTTTCAAGCAGGACAGAATCGTCTGTGGCAACAACAGCTTGTTGTGTGTGCACATCAAGCCGGAACAGGTCAGTGACGGCGGGGACTCTTGCTCGACATCGCGAATGTATTCACGCCATTGATGGGTCCAGCTACGCGGCACGATGAACATTTTTCGCTGTGCTACAGCAGAGTTCAACGGACCAGGCGGTGAGAATGCATCGCGTAAAGAAAACAATGCTCCACTTTCTCCGCCTGTTTTCCGTCGATAAAGGCGATTGAGTGGCGCTCGACTCAGGATCTCATCCCGACACGCGCGCTCCACTTGGATGAACTCTTCGCTCGCAGCTTCGTCAACTTGGCATTGCAAGCATGGCTCAGCACCTCTCTCCTCAAACGCGAAGTGACTAGGAAATTTCTGGCTAAAGTAGAGCCACGTGGCTTCGGGGACTGCGCGGTACTTCTTCTTTTTCAGAAACAAATGTCCATGAGCGCATGTGATGTCTTCATTTAGAGCGTTGCGCCAGAGAACGTCAGTTGCATCACCTGTATCGCCTCCGCCGCTGGTGCTGCCGTTACTGCCATCAGTAGTCGACACGTGCTCTTTCTGTTGATCTTTTTCTTGCCCTGCTGCTTTGTCAGTTTTCTTGTAGTTTTTCTTCTTGGGCTTTTGTAGAATCTTCTTCTGGAGGTTCTGCAAGTGGGTCTTGTAGCTCGCGACCCAAGCGCGGCTCATGAGAAATGGGTTCGGGTCGTCTGGCTGCAAAGGTGTCTTCAATAGCTGCATCTCAAACTCGATCTCTCGCAAAATCTCTGCGTCATCGAGGAGCTTGTTGCAAAATTCAGCCTCGCATTCACGGCATCGGAAAGAAGCCGCATCAAACACAGCGCCGGCATCATTCTGGTCACCACTGGTTCTTCTTGTCCGCTTGTTCTCTGACGACGTCGGAGAAAGCAGTGAGCTGACTGCGATGCCACAAGTGTCGCGCAAATGATCGAAGAAACTCGCAGAAACACGCTTGAGCTTGTTCACATTCTCAGGCGAGAAGCTCGCTGGTTTAGACGGTGCTTTCTTTGAGCTGTTTTTTGATTTCGGCGTGTTCGCATCGATACAGTGAATGCAGCAAAAGCGATTCACATCGATGGGTTTGGAGAAAGGGATGTCCAGGTCACTCCCAGCTGTTCGAATCGTTGGCGCGCTAGTCTTCACACCCGAGCTGCTGTCTTGCTGGGAATCTTGAGAGTCTTGAACAATATCTTGAGCCATCACGCTGCCATTCTGCTTGTCATCGCCACTACCACTACTAGCGCCAGCAACCCCATTGGTAGTTAACGCACCCTCCACTTGGTCAGGAATAGAAACGACCTGACGTTGAGTCTCATCTCCGACAATCCAGGATCGAAGCCAACTGGTGTCAACCCAATAGAACTCCTCCGATTCAGGTTTTGGGTACGGCTGCTCTTTCTCAAAAAAACGGTGGTACGCATCAAGACGTGACTGGATCCGCGCCTCAAGAGCCTCTGCTTTCTCCGCAAACTCGCTCATATCAGCATCAAAAACCGCGTTCAGTCTCGCAATTTCGTCCACACATTCCTTCGAGGGAAGGATGTTGGTGGGGCTGGACCTTGACGACGTCTCTAGCCCTTGCTGGGATGGTGAGGCTACTGCAGAGTCGTCCCGCGTGTACAGCAGCATGTACGCATCTCGTGACCGCAGAATCTTGCCGTTGCGCTCTTTCGAGCCTTCCGTGTCGACGATCGACGTCATGTTGTTCACAGCACTGTCGTCAAACTCAAACCAGTCGACACTTGATGCATCGTCTGGTTTCGGATACGCAACCGACGCAGTGTAATGCCCAACGTGCGTACTCTTGCCGCGATGGTTCAGGTACCCTGAGAGACGGTAGATCGCATCGTGAGATTCGGAGAACGCATCTGCGGTGCCACTTTTCCTCAGCAACTCGGTCATATTCAGCGTTTCGTTCACTTCAATCACGTCCTGTCATCGTAGCAGATATAGCATTCAGCTATGCATGTGCCAGTGTACGTGCATATATGTGCATTCGACAGAAACCCTCACTCACCATAAGTTTCTTCTTTCTTCCTGCCTGCGCGTCGTAGACAAAGCGCATGAGCTGCAGCGTGATGGTTTGCGGCAAACGCTTCGGGTCTAGTTCGATAAATCGCTCAGCACGCTCTTTGGATGTGCATTGGTCACAAAAGTACTTGTTCTCTCCCTCGAGCACCTCAGCAGACAGGTATGACTCAAGACACTCCTGCACTGTCTTGTGGCCTTTGATGTTCAAAGACTAGCGCAATCAGGAGTTAGGTAGGTCATGAGATTGTATGAAATGTGTTCCATTTGAAATGATGGTGCACGTACAATCTCGTAGTAAGACGACGGACGCTCGGATTTGGTCTTGCACCGGAGACACTTTGTCACGTAGCTCATTTGTCCCTGGAAGATGCGGTCCACAAGGTCCCAGTGCTCCGAGATACGCGACTGCGAGAAGATCATGCGCAGGTGTGTCAGCAGCAGCTTGCTGAACTCCTATAATATTTCATAGTGTTCTGTCAGTATGCAGCCATAAGCTAAGCGTTTTGATATAATCTGAATGAGGTAGCATATGGGTACGGACCTGTACGTCTTGCTGCAACACACTGTTGAGCGAGAGCGTCGACGCGAACTCGTTCGGGTCGTAGATCGCCTTCTTGCCCATCTGCATCAAGCCAAAGAGCTTCTGGAGCGCGCGCATTTGCAGCGCCTGCTGGTCGCTCGCATTCTGCTGCTTGGGCTCCCACTCGTATACAGCCTTGCGGAACGGCACGTTCGTGAACAGCGTCTGTAGCATGCTGTTGAGGTAACAAGTCGCCCCCAAGTTGCGCAGACCGCACGGGAGGTAGGTTGGAGTCGCCGTGGCGTCACCTCCAGTATTCTGACTGTATGATACACTGTTTTTTCTTCGCGAGCCATTCGGTGCCGCTTCTGTGTGGATCGGATATGACGCACGGAGTTGATCACGAGGGTCATCGCCTAGTAGTCGCTGCACAAGCTTCTTCTTCTGCCAAACTCCCTGTAATACAATACACATTTGTAGTCTTAGAATGGAGCTATCCTCACTGTAAACAGAGAGCCCCTGCATAATGTATACGCGTCACTGCGCTACATACCTCTTGGTGTTCTCCGAGTCCGTACAGACAGTTTGGATTCTCAGCACAGTTGCGGACGACGACCATGGACTTGCTCTTCTTGCGGTGGTGGTCCGTCAGCTTGCATGGGCGCGAGTTGAGTCCGTAGGGATCCACGATGCGCGTCTCATCGCACACCGTCACGCTCGCACTCGGCGCTGCGCCGGTCGCCATCCCGTTCTCCCGCTTGCGCTTCCCGCGTGGAGGCATCTTCACTATTTGCTTCGCGCTTCCAAGCGTTCCTCCCTTGCTGTTTTGTGAACATCCAAAAAATCAAACCAATCACACAGAACAGAGCTCTTCCATTGGAGGAAATAGAGAAAAGTCGAATCTATTGGACGAAAATAGGTTCAACATAAAACTCAGCCAAAAAATACGAAGGCTACCTGCAACGGTTGTGCAGGTGTCGTTGGCGGCTGAGATTTTACTCGCGTGGACTCACTCACCTGTTGACTCGCTTGTTGTCAGGTCAGCCCACGCGGCGCGACTGCCTCAGTAGTGTTGCTGCTCTTTAGGGGCGAGAGTGAGACCGCACAGGGATTTGAGGCTGTCGCAATGAGCTGAGAACCTGCGACGGCGAGTGGCAACAGCAGCGGGTGGCTGATCTGGAGCAGCAGGAATAGATTCGCTCGCAACAGAGTTCCGGCGCTGAAACAAAGCAGCACGGTTCAGGGATGTTGTACTCTGAACAGAAGCAAATTGATTATGGAGACGTTACCCGAAGTCGACTTGGTTTCTTGCTCTCGTCTCGACTGGCGGCGCTCGCTGATCGCAGCAACTGATGCTTGTTTTTCTTCTCGCGCTCTTTTTCAGCTTTCGCTTCATAGTCACTGTCAACAGCGCGCATGTGGCTCAAGTACACACGCCCTACTCGGAAATTAGCCTTCACGCACAGACATGGCAACCAATAATCACTATACTGTTGTTGCTTGCCTTCCCAGATAAACTGCATCGCGTGCCTCTCCTCCCACGCCACAAGATGCTTCTCAAGGTACAAGGTCACCTTTGGCAGGTCTTTGCTGATTTTCTTGCGAAGTCTCTCCTCGCGCAGGAGTCTATACAGCAACCTGTCATGTCAATTTTAAAATCAAAGGCAAATACACTGCAATCGAATCGGTGTACACCAACCTTCCAGCGTCTCCAGTTCGGCTTGTGAGTCGCATCGAATCACTGATCGACCTGTCGTACTCGCACCTTTCCGAAATGATAGCTTCGCGCTTGTCAATCAGCTACAAAAATTTGTCAGAAAGTCATCCATTTCGTGGTATCAGCATTGTCGCGCTGTTTCCGTACCTTCCACAATGCTTTCGCTTCTTCAAAGGCTATTTGGAGTTGGTGGAGACGTGTGGACACTTTTGTCGCTGTTTGGAGCGTAGTTTTCAAGTTCTGGGGGTGATAACAAAAAAGAGCACGATTAGAGTATCAGCGTTTGGCCCATCAATTTCGCAAGCATTCTTTGCGTACCTCGCCATAGTGGAGTAGCGCGTGATCAAAGTCAGATAAGCCTTTCATCCCAAGCTGTACCATGATTCCACCGCATGATGCCGCGTCTTCAGCAATTTTACTTGCAAGTCCCTCCTGAGAGAAAAAAACGAATTAGCGTGATGGACAAGCTGTCCTGTCAACGCATGGCACTTACCACTAGTGGCCGCAAGCGATCGATGCGCGACTGGATGCCCAAGATCTTCACCTCACTGAGGTTCTCCTCTGCATCGTCGCCAATTTGCTGTCATAGAGCGAGGCCATCACCGTGAAAGATTAGCACACCAGATAAGGGCAAGTATTCTAATTGTCCGTGACTAACCTGGCGCTCGAAGCAGTCGTTTTCACCGACTCGCATCAACAAATCCGCCAGCTCAGATTCCAGAATCGCCAGCTTTTGCGCTCGTGTGTCACGAATCTGTCATGCGCACACATACGCACACATAAGAGGTCAAACATCTGCTGCTCGATCCATGGGAAAAAGGATGAAAATCGCGACTAACAATACCTGGCTAAGACACTTGAATTTGACTTCCAAAGATGCAAGCTTGTCTCGAATTGAGCAAGCTTCCTTATCTCCAAACTGCAACCACGAGACAGCCACAAACAAGCGACGATTAACAAGCCAAGCCATTAAACAGGGACCATACCAACTTGTAGAGTCTACCTCATGCGGATCATCGTCTCGGAACAGCCAGCGAATATGCGCAATCTCACGCTGCAGCACCGCGATGCGCTTCGACGACAGCTCGTGCTCGTCCTGATAGAACTGCACTTTCCTCTCATACAGGCTCCTGACGTCACGCAGAAGCGCGTCTTCTTCGCGCACTTGGTCGTCTCTAGGGACGCCAAGCTCGCACCAGAGCTGGTGCAGCTTGCTGGCGTTCTCAGTCGCGATTCGCGTGACGCTCGCAGCATGTTCGGGACGCGTGGCAGTCTCTCTTGGCGAGCATTCGTCTTGCACGACACTGCCGAGACTCTGATCGCTTTGCGCCTTCGCCATCACCTTCGACCGTTCGTGTTTGCTGTGTGCTGTCTCTTCTTGATGCTGGGGAAATTGAAGAATGGTGCAGTAAATCGGCAGTGCTGCTGTGCTGCTTCCGTCAAAAGCAGCAGTGGAGGAACAAGTTCCATATAGCCCCCTTTCTAGAGATAGTGAGAGCAGCCCACATACGCTCTCTCTCATGTACACACGCGCATGCACACAGAGGCAAACGCGTTCGCCGCCTTTCGCAATCAATGCTTTTTGCTCATCGCCTGCCCAATTCTGCATTTGAATTGGACTTCAAGATGCGAGGACAGCTTACTGTATTCAACCTTAATACAGCGCTCCATGGTACAGTGTTCCGCGTCAAAGCAAGGTTTTTCCTCCTTTGTGCAACTTTTCGAGGTTTTTCGCTGACTGGTGGGCGGTGAGCGAGCATTGGGAGAGCGTGGTGACGGCGGCGGAGCGATGGCCCAAGCGAGCGCCGAGGGAGCTGGAGGCGCGATTGGCGATCACTATTCATCGCTCTTTGGAAAGAACAGGAACAATCACCATGGCTACTCAACGTGAAGAAGACATCAAGCTTATGCTTGCGGCGCAGGTGCACATCGGCACGCGCAATGCGGACTCCAAGATGGGTGACTACATCTGGCGTCGCCGTAACGATGGTATCAACATCATCAACATCGGCAAGACCTGGGAGAAGCTCATGCTCGCCGCCCGTGTGATCGTCGCGATCGAGAACCCAGCGGATGTGATCGCTATCTCGGCCCGCCCATACGGTCAGCGTGCTGTGTTGAAGTTCGCCCAGTACACTGGCTCGGCTTCGATCGCTGGTCGTTTCACCCCTGGTACGTTCACGAACCAGATCACCAAGCAGTTCCGTGAGCCACGTCTGTTGATCATCACCGACCCACGCACCGACTCCCAGGCTGTGCGCGAGTCGTCGTTCGTCAACGTGCCAGTGATCGCGTTCTGTGACTCGGACTCGCCACTCCAGTACGTCGATGTTGCGATCCCAGCCAACAACAAGGGCAAGCTCTCGATCGGTCTGCTCTACTGGCTGTTGGCCCGTGAGGTGCTCCGTCTCCGTGGCACGATCTCGCGCGCGCTTCCTTGGGACGTCGCCGTCGACCTCTTCTTGTACCGTGACCCAGAAGAGCTCAAGAAGGCCGAGGAGGCCCAGTCGGGTGCCGCCGAAGAGGCCCAGACCCGTGCCGGATGGGGTGACGCCGCTGAGGCTCAGCCTGAGCCAGCCCTCTACACCGCTGAGGCGGCTGTTGAGTGGACTGCCGGTGCCGCCGCGCCTGCTGCCGTCTCGGCCGAGTGGTCGGGCGACGCCGCCGCCGCGGGCAGCTGGGACGCCCCTGCTGCCACCACCGGCAGCGGCTGGGACTAAGCGTCTCTGCGCTCTTGTTAACGCAAGTGTGCTTGAGAGGCTTGTCGGTTATTTGCTCATTCGTTTAGGCGGATGAATGCGCGCGACTGACAAGAACGGTTCTTTTCCAATAGCAGTACAACTCAGAATGTCTGTGCGCGCGTGCAGATCTGCTTGCATGGAATAAACGACGGTGTTAAGCGATGGCACCTGGTTAATGCGACAATATAGATCGACCGCGTTCGGATTTTGACTTATCATTCAGTTGTCCATGCGTTGTGAATCTTATTTTGCTTGGCTCCTCACTTCTGAATCGTAGCCATATTAGCAAGTGGGAACATGGATCCATGCATGCTTTCCAGAGCTGCCGCTTGCATTCGTGCATTTGACCTGTTGTTCAGTTCAACAATAAGTTTGGCTGAAAATCAGCCAATTTTTTCCCGCACTAAAAAAACGGGTCTGAAACCCACGTCGAAGATTTTTCTTTTCTTGACCCGGATCAAAATTATGCTATGTAGTTTAATTGATAAATGGGTTGACAGGCCAAAGAGGAAGCAGGTCGAGCTCGACCCGCAGCGCTTTCGAAAAAAAAAATGCTTTATGATAACGCACGAGTACTGCTTTTTGGTTGGGCTACAAAAGAAATGGCGGCAGACGTAAGAGGAAGCATAGGCGACGCGCGCACGAGCCGGAGCTCCAGGCGAGTAGCTGCACAGCAACTGCAAGATGCCGAGGCGGCTGCTGCCAGCACAGCCAAGCGACGCAGCAGCCGCGTGCCGAAAGCGGGGGATAACAGCGGCCAAGAGGACTCGTTCCGCGTGTCTTCGAAGCCGCGCGCAAGGCGCTCACTGAGTTCCCAGCGTGGCGACGCAGGTGGTGGTGCGGCGTCCGCTTCATCGAAAGAAAGCCATGAAGCCACCATGAAGAAACAGAAGTGCAGTCGAGACAAGTTGTGCGTCAATAAACGTGAGCAGCGTGCATGTGAATGATCAAACGTGCGACGATGCTTGCAGTTAGGTCGCGAGAGAGAATGTTGGACTTTGTTGTTCAGATGTCTCTCGCTCTCTCCTGTCCCTGTTGTTGCTGGCGCGCTGGATGTGCACGCGAAGTGCGTGTGGTGATTCGTGGCGGCGTTGGGTCTTGACTGACGCGTTGGCTTTGTCTTGTGTGGCCAATGAAACCAGATGCGAGACAGCAGGTGGACCTAGACGACCCCAGGTTTGTGCGCTCACTCAAGAAAGAGATCAATGACAAGACCGAATCGCTGCCTCGAGATATCCACCGCAGGTGACGTGCTGTGTGTTGTGTTCCGCCTCATTCCGTTTCACCAAGTCCTGATGGTGTACTTACTTTTTGCAATGTTGTTGATCGCTTGACGCGTGATGCAGATTTGGCGAGATCGTGTGGGTGAAGCTGAGCGGTGTGTTCGCATGTGTGATGTGCTTGCAAACTCCACCAGTAGCGCTGCGTCTAATATGAGGTGTGCTGTTATGCAGGATATCCATTTTGGCCAGGGCTCATCATGGACCCGCGCAAGCTGCCTCCGAGCATGCAGTTGGTCGCGCTGAAGACCATCGGCACCAAGTTCTGGATGTACTTTTACGGCACGCACGACTTGTAAGTCGTAGCAAATAATTTTCTCGTTGCTATCCCGAGAAACCTGACCATTTGTTTGTTTTTGTATCATTGTGTGCGCTGACAGTGCGGGGATCAGCTACAAGAACGTCGTGCCCTGGGACGACAAGACATATCCGTACCGAGAGGGTCACCCCCAGAAAGATCTGAAAGCGCCCGCGCGGAAAGAGCAACTGACAGCTGCGATGGACGAGGCAGATGTGAGTTAATGCTCTTTGTGAATGAGTTTGGAACAACAAAGTGACTGATTTGTTAATGATGGTTGATGTGACGCTAGAGCGAGCAATTTCTACCGTTGATGGAGCGCATTGACTGGCTTGTGAAGGTTTGAAGCCGTTAAAAGAGCTCTTGGAGTATGACAGACACGACTGGTACTCACTGATGCGCAACAATCTGCGGTTTTGTTTGCTAGGATGTATCCGTTGCAGCACTAGAGCCAAAGAAGAAAAGGGAGAAGAGCAGCGAGAAAGAGACGGCGCCACCACCAGCGGCGGCAACAAAGCCATCCAAGGAGAATAGAAGAGGTGGTTGCCGTAGTAAGGCTCCGCCCAAGGTGGTTGTTGAGAAGCAGGAGCCAAAAGCCATAGCAGAGCAAAAAGCAGCGAAAAAGAGCCCAGGTGTTGCCGCTGCGAAGACACCACCGACTCAACGGCAACTGCGACCGCAGCAACAGCGACCCACGAATGCAGGAAAGGCAGCGGTTGCTCCTCCGGTAAGAACAGCCACGCCCCCTCCTCCCGCACCAGCTGTATCTGGTCCTACGGCAAAGCAGGTACCAGTGCCAACAGCAACAATGCCGACGCCTTCTGCAACCCAAGTAGTAGCTGCTGCTTCTCGAGCAGGGACCATGGTGCCTCCAGTGAGAACTACAGCTACAACTACAATAACATCGCAAACTACAAACGCTGCGCCTTCAGCAAAACCGGTGGTCGCTGTTCCCCCTCCAGCAGCAAATGTAAAAGCCCCAGTGCGAACGCCAGTAGAGAACATTATTTCACCTGTTAAGCCCACACCGGTCGTGAAAATTGTCGCCATTCCTGTGGGATTGAACGTGACGGGCGGCTCTGCGGCGTCCGCTTCTCAAGTCAGCGGGAGGAGGCGAAAGAGTCCCACGATGACGACCGTACCTGCGCCTGCATCGGCTCCTCCACAAGCAGCAGCACCAGCTCTCGTAAATCTCGGCAAAGCGAAATACACGGTCGGCCCACTGTCCGTGTTTGCCGACAAGCTGCGCGAACTGTATGCGCAGGCTTCGATAACGGGCAACTGGAGCATCATCATGACCATGCTCAGTCAACTATTCAACGAGGTTTGTTCTCTTTGCGCCGTTCAAGCGGCGATGATCTTGTTGCAAAATCTCATTCTTGTGTTGTGTGTTGCTCGTTGCCCCGTGTAGAAAACTCTCTTCCTGTCGGACCTGGAGCGCTCAGGTCTTGCAAGCGCGATCGCTGAGGTCCGGAAAAGCCCTGATCCGCACGTCGTGCAAACTGTGAAGGCGATTCGCGTGCACCTGATGTACATCCTCAAGGACGATGTAAGTATTCTCCGTTGCTCTACTGTAAGAGTCCTTTTGCTAAACGAGCTGTTGATGGTGGCCAAATGTAGATGACAACTGATCAGGAGAGCGCGTCCACCGCCAGACCTCAGAAGCGAAGAAAGTCGGATAGTGGCGACCCGTCGACCAATGTACCAGCCAGCGTCTCTGCTGTTGCTGGCGAAAATCCCGAGCAGAGAACGTTCCCTGTGAGTCATCAGTCTGAACCTTCAGCGCCCGTTGCCATCCCTGCGTCACAAGCAGCTTCATCGAGAAATACGCCAACGAACCAGCACCAAACTCAAAGCAAACTAGAAGCGCAGCAACCGGCAGCAAGTACTGAACAAAAACGTCCTGTTTCGGTGCATCTCGTCAAGAAGGGCAGTGGCTATGGTGCATCACCAAAGCCCTCACCTTCACCATCACTAAAGCAGTCTCCTTCATCTCAGTCAGCGACATCGGTGATGAGTTCTCGTAGACCGTCCTTCAAGTACCACCAGCAGCAGCAACTGTCGCCTCCTGCTACTAGCAGTGCTACTCCAGATGGTATCGACTTGGCGCTCTCGCTGATTCAAAAAGTGCGCGAGCGTGCCGAGTCGCAGCCAATGAAACCAATTGAGTCTGAGCGCGATCTGTCACCACCCCACTCGCGAAGAGCCTCAGCTGGGAACGCTCCAACAACACTCCCGTCTAACCAGCGCAGTCGACCATCTTCAGCTAGTTCAACGGGCTCTGTGAAGCGACAAGCTTCCGAAGAAGAGACACGACCACAGCTAGGGAGTAGGAGCAGCGAGGCAGTGGCTCCAGCTTCAGTACCGTTTCGTACGAACACTGTCAGTCCCAGAACTGCGGCCATCGAGGTGCCAACTCCCCAGGATGCCGTCGACTCGGTTGAGACAGCAAGAGTAGGACAGGCAGTAACCCCTCAAGCAGCAAGGCAGCAGCAACAACAGCCAGTATCAGTCCCTTCTCCACAACAACAGCAACTGCAGCGCATGGAACCAGTAATTTACCAGATGAGAGACCTGCCGAGACGGCGCAACCCGGCGCTTGTGATCTTCAACAAGGACGGCACACTTATTGATTTCAACTCCATGTGGGGCGGCTGGGTCGAGTCCCAGGCGTGGAAGCTCGAAGCGAGCACGAAGCTACCGATCCGCGACCTCTTCTACGGCGCCATGGGTTACGACTGGACGCGACGGTCAGTCACGCGCTTTGGCGCATTGTCAACGTTGCCGAAACGAGAGCTCGCCAAGGTCGCAGTCGACGTGCTAGTGGCGAAAGGCATGCCGCTCGTCGCTGCACAGCGTGCGGTCCGTGAGTGCTGGAGCTACCCAGACCCGGTCATGACGTGCCGTCCGCTCGCGGATATCTCGGACATTTTTCGCACGATCAAGCAGATGGGCATCAAGATCGCGATCTGCACGACTGACAACCGCGAGTGCACGAAGGAGATGCTCGCGCACCTCGAGCTCACAGACCTGGTGGACGACATGGTCTGCGGCGACGACGGATTGCCTGCAGCCCCAGCACCCGAGCAGGTCTGGGCGCTCTGCAACCGCCTCGGCGTTGGCGCATATAACACCGTCATGGTACGTACAAAATCTAGATCTACTCCAGTATCATTCTACTTTCTTGCTCTGTGCGTCATCTCATTTACCAATCTGTCTGACATGTTCGCTTTTTCCGATGGTGTGATTACCTCAGGTTGGCGACACGCCTTCGGATATGGCTCTTGGACACAACTCCGCGTGTTCGCTGTCAGTGGGTGTGTTTGGCGGCGCCGCGTCGCTCGACGACCTCTCGAAAGATGCCGACATTCTCATCTCAAGCCTGGACAAGATCACGCGCGTGCTCTTCCAGTACGGCCAGCAGGCGAGTCAGCAACATTAGATAGAGCAGCGAGCTCGCTAGCTCACAAGAGGAAGATTTGGATTTCCACAAGCGATGCGTTTTGGCGGGAAACGAAAGGTAAATCGAAAGAAACTTGAAATCACAGGGCAGCCACGAAGCAACGATGACACCGAAATGTGCTCATGCACTGCAGATCTGATCCACGCAGGCACATTGGTGTAATACTTGCAGGCAGACAGACATTAACACATTCACATACAGGCAGGCGGCTTTGAAAGTGAGCGTCCGCGCTTCTTCTGATCCGTCAAGATCAAAAGGGCGGGTCCATAAAAATAAGCAAAAACCGTGTTGTCCATGGGCATACGGGTTTTGAGACCATGGGTCAAGACAAGGTGAGTTTTGTTTGGAAAGTCAAAATTTATATTGAAGTTTGTATGTAAAGGAACCCATGGGACAAATAGGTGACCCGTTTTAACATTCTGGAAAACTCGGACCTGGCTTACCCACCCGTCTTTTCGAGACCGCAAAATCAAAATCTGCTCGCAGACGCTGCAAGTGAAGGAGGAAAAGAGAACGCGGAAACGAGCATGAGCGGCAACGGCGAGGACGCCACGAGTGTGGCTTCGGCGGCTGCTAGCGCTGTGGAGATGCCACCGAGCGACACGCACGCTGTAACAGCGGCTGCACTGAGACCAGGTGAAGCGAACGAGCCTTCGCACATAGAGAAAAACCCAGAAACCAGCGAGAAATCAACTGGTGAAGGAGACGCATCCAATTCCAAAGATACGGCTGTTGGGGAAGGCGATACCGATAAGAAAGTAGCTGGAGCTACGGACAGAGATGACGACGCGAGTGCGAAAGACGGCACTACTGCTGCTCCTGCTACTGACGCAGAAACTGGAATACAGAACGCGCCGCCTTCGAAGCCAAGTGGGGAAGCTGTAGGGGTGAAGTCGCCTGCGAAGAAGCGCGGAAGAAAGCCAAAGCAAGACAATGAGGACGCAGAGAATGACGAAAACGACGCGAACAAGCGAGCGAAAGTGTCGCCGACCACGCCTCCAAAGAAGCGCGGACGACCGCCCAAGAAGCTCGTTGAAGAGCGCGCGCGCGCAAAAGCGGAGGCGGAAGCTGCCGCCGCGGCTGATGCGACCGCTGAGACATCTGTAGCTACTGAGAAGGATGATGATGGCGAAAAGGAAGCGGTGGGGGAAGAAAATGGCGATGGCGAAGACAAAGAAGAGAGTGCTTCTGCGGACAAGCCAAAGAAGCGAAAGTCGTTGACGACGAACAAAAAATCCAAGAAGAGCGAGGACAAGGAGGCCTCTGCTGCTGCCGCGGCTGCCGAAGAAACCGAGTCTGAGCCTGAAAAGCAGCCAAAGAAGCGCGCGAAGACATCCACGAAAGCTGCGAAAGAAAAGAAGAGCCCCGCACGAAAGAAGAAACCAGGTATGTTTGGTGGTATGCGTCTGGCGATGCCTTGTTTTGTTGTAGCTGTTTCCTGATGCGAGTGTGTGCTGTTGTTGTACGCAGTCATTGTGGAGGAAGAGTCAGACTCAGAGGACGAAGCTCAGAAGGAAGTGATGGAGCGTGTGGACGCTCTCGACCCGGAAGTGAAAGCCAAGTACGAGCGAGATGCATCTGTCATGTTGCCGCTTTGCATGTTAGTTTTGCTTGCTAACCAGACGGTATCCTATGCTACGTGACTCTCTTTCTCTTAGGTTTGGCCAGATTGTCTGGGCAAAGATGGTCGGGTACCCGTACTGGCCAGCGCTGATCACCGACCCTCGCCACCTGCCGCCAAAATTCCAAGTGAGCGCGATGAAAGACCTGGAGACTAAGTACCTCGTGTACTTTTACTCGTCCAAGAACTTGTACGTCTACGCGTCACTCTTTTGAGTGTGGACCGACGCATATGGACACGAAGCTAACCGCTGTGTGTGGGTGAATGTCTTGTTCTTGCAGTGCGTCAACGCTTTTCAAGAACATCGAGCCGTGGGATGATACGAAGAACAACTACAGAGAAGGCTTCCCAGTGAAAGACTCGAAAGCGCCGAAGCGCCGAGCGCAGCTTATGGAAGCGATTGCAGAGGCGGATGTAAGGAATCTTTTCTTTTGCTGAATGGTGATGCAGTAGCTTTCCTTGTACTCACTGATTTATGATGATGCCATCTGTGGTGTATGCTACGTGCGATGCAGAAAGAATTCATGTTGCCGGTTGAAGAACGAGTCGACGGACTGCTTAAGGTATGTTATGACGATGGAATCGGCCTTTATGTGTTAACCATATTCTTACGTTGTTGTCTCCCTCTCCTCATAGCCAATTGTGAAGGAACGAAAGCCGAAGAAGCCGGCACAGGAAGAAGCCACCCCTGAGAAACGCAGAGGCCGACCTCCAGGAAGCAAGTCGAAGAACAAAAACAGTCCAAAGCCAGCTACCGAGCGCAAGACTTCGACAAAGAAGAAGAAGAAAACCAGTGAAGACGCTGACGAGGGCGGCGACAACCAGGAAGAGCCGAACAAAGAGGACGAAGATGAGGAAGCCGATGAGCCTTCGCAGGAAAGCTTCGAAGAAGAAGAGGAGGACTTGGTCACGCACTCGCTGAGCAAAGAAGAGATCAAAGCGAAGATCGCGAGCCGAAAGACGCCGTCGAAGAAGAAAGTGACTGTGGACGAAACGGATGCGAAGTCCAAGAGCGGAGCGACCAAGAAACAATCTGCTACTACAGTGGGAAAGGCTGGCGGCAAGGCAGCGTCTTTATCTGCGTCCGATGATATCGACACGAAACGCAAGAAAGAGATTGAACTCGTTGTGCCTCGCAAATCTGTAAAGTCTGCGGACATTCGCGAGATGGCGGAAGAGGCAGCAAAGAAGAAACTTGGCGGCAGTCAGCAGAAGGAGAAGGCAAAGAAAGACAAGGGTGACTACAAAGTGGGCGACTTGGGAGCGTTTGCGAGCAAGCTTACGCGTTTCCACGCGAACGAGTCATCGAAGAACAACGACGAAGTGATTCAAATGCTGAACCAGCTTTTTGAAGAGAAGGTCGTGTTTCGGTCTGACGTGGAGCGATCCGGTCTGGCCGCGATCATCGCGCTACTACGAAAGAGCTCGAACCCAACGGTTGCACAGACAGCGAGCGCGTTGCGAAAGCATTTGATGAAAATTATTCGCATGGACACTGGTAACGACGGTAGTGCTCCTGCTGCAGCGGAGAGCACTAGTAAACCAGCATCGAAGAAGCAGAAAGATGCGAAACCCGCGACTGACAAGAAGCACGAGCTGCTTGAGGCAAAGAAAGAGACAGTGAAAGAAGAGAAGAACGTCACAAATGGCGTAACAAAGTCCACACCGACGGCTGAAGTAGACAGGTCTGAAGAGAAATCAACGGTGGACAAAGCGTCTCCGGATGGTACTTCTCCAGCAGCTCCAGTGGATTCTAAAGTGCTGACCGCAGAAGACTCGAAAGAAGCCGTGAAGAAAGAAGACGCAGCTGGTAAAACTCCCGAGGACGACACCAGCAGCAAGAAGCCTGCATCAACTTCGACAGAAGTGAACAAGGCTTCCGACGATAAGTCTGCTGCAACGACTGTTGATGCATCGCTGACAAAAACGACTGAAACTGACGCGAAGAAGAGCGATGCTAGTCTGGACAAGAACCGCCAAGCGTTTGTGGACATGCTGAGCAATGTCTTGGAGCTTAGTGGCGCGACCCACTTGGCTCTCGCGAAAGAGATTGAGGTACGCTCACTTGATTCGGGCGGCGTAGCTTTGGATCAGGTGACTGACTTGCTGTGCGCTTTGTTTATCTTCAGGAATTTGTGTTTGATCGCTACAAGGAGAGCAACGACGACTACATGGTGCAAGCGCGAAAGATCACGTTTGGCTTGAAAGGGAACAAGAACCTCCGCGACCGATTATTCTCCGGTTCGCTGCATGGACTGGAGCTCGTGTACGCAGACGATAAGGTACGATGTCCATTCTTCAATGACTCTGTGCGACTACAAACAGAAAGCTAACTCTGCATGGTTCTCTCTTGTGTCTGGCCAGTTTTTCGAGGTGTCGCCGTAGATGCATTCGCTTCCAATCGTGAGGCTCTGTGCGAATATCTATATCAGCAGCAGCAGTAGGGTGGAAGCTGCAGCAACAATTGAGTACGTGCACAAGAAAGAAACAAAGTGAAACAGAACAGTAATGCAATAATGCAACAACATGGAAAGCATTTCAGTAACAATGATACCTGCATTCGTCAGAGTATTTCGGCACTCAGAGTCGGCGGTTTCAGCAACACAGTAGGTTCCATTTCAAGCCATTTCAAGGATGATGCTTCATTGGTCAGAATTGGCCAGTAGGCAGACGAATTGCTGTCCAATTCTAACCAATGAGGCATGACCTGTCCAATTAGTGACGCAACCTCTAACGGTAGAGAATGTTTATCCTTATATATAAATCCTCTATAAGATGTAATATATCTACTATAAGTTATTGCAAATTTAGTACAAAATCCAGGTCAAACCGGATATAGGAGCACAAGGTTGTATAAGATCGCAAAGCATTTTATAGAATTTTCACATATCCGACTAAGCTTGAATTTTGATTTTTTAATAACATAGGAGATTTATTATCTTATAGAGGATAGTTGGTCCTCACGATTTTAGCAAGTCAGAGCGCTTATTGTCGCTCTGATTGGCCATATATTCCATTTTTGGCAAAACGAGCTTTTTTTTACTTCTTCAACTCAACACTTTGGAAACAGAGAAGCTCTAAAGCAAGCCAAAAAAGACACATTCATTCAGAGACACGATGGCGCGCGCGAACCTCCTGCTGAGCGCCGAGCTCGAGCGCGCGTTTGCGGACGCGCAGAGCGGCAAGGTGCGCTTCGTGAAGATCGCGATCGAGGGCGAGGCGTTTGTGCTCGCGGGCGTTGGCAACGCGAGCAGCGATGTGCGCCAGGACGCCACGAGCGTCGCGTCTTCGCAGCTGCAGCCGGAGAGCGCGGCGTTCGTGCTCTTCTGCCTCGACGTGAACGTGCCGGCGCTGCGCTGGGTGCTGCTCGCGTTCGTGCCCGAGGGCGTGAGCGTGCGCGACAAGATGCTCTACTCGTCGTCGCGCGAGTCGCTCAAGAAGCAGCTCGGCATGAACTACTTTGTCGGCGAGTTCCACGCGACTGAGACGGTAAGAAACACATGCTGCGTGCAAATTGCTGTGTGACGATCGGGGGAAATGCGCATTTCATACACTGGCACACAGCGATAGCAGTATAGCTAGTTCCATGTAGCAAATGGACGAGTGACGCCTTGAGGGAGGGACTAATTGCCTGTATGTGACTTGCTGTTTCGATAGAGCGAAGTGACGTTCGAAAATTTCCAGAACGCGAAAAAGAAGCACGCGGCGGACGCGCCGCTCTCTGAGACGGAACGACTGCTAAAGGAGACCGCGATGCTCGAGCGCGACACGAACGTCAAGTCGACGGCGATGGGCGTCATCCCGTTCGAGATCTCGCAGAACGTGCGCGAGAAGCTCATGCTCTTCAAGGACGGCAAGTTCGACTGGATCGCGATGGTAAGCAGTCCCCCATCAGTCAATGTGGCTCGATGATGATGCGCCATACTTATAGGGAATATAAGCTCATTCACTCGTGGTCCTGCTCGTATCTTGATCAGAAACTGAACACAGACGATGAGAGCGTTGAGGTAGTCAAGAGTCTCGAGACCGTCGACCTGATCGACGTGCAAGGCGCGCTGGACCAGAAAGCTCCCAGCTTTATCGCGTATCGATACCGCGGCGCGCTCGCGGCCTCCAAATCGACACTGAGTAAGTTATGCTATGCTATGCGTGCCTCGCCAGCTATACACATTCGTAGCTTCGCTAATGCTTTTTCCTAACTGCCCGCCCCCTCCGACGTGATTCCTCAGTTTTCCTGTACGTCTGTCCGGAAGAATCCCCCGTGCGCCAGAAAATGGTCTACTCGACGTGCAAAGCCACGGTGCTCGCGGCGACCTCGGAACTGGGGCTGGACTTTGACAAGACGGTGAGCCACGATACGATACGTGCGTACATTGTCGTCCTGATGCCAATGTGTTGGCTTTAATACTGGTGCTATCGCGTGCATTGCTGTTTTGTTGATGCTCTTTGCAGATCGAGATCAATGCGCCGTCGCATGCCGTGGAGGACATTCGCGCGGAGCTCGCGCCGCCCAAGACTGAGGATGAACTCAAGGCGCGCGAGTTCTCCCGCCCTGTGGCACCAGGACGAGGTCGCGGCCGTGGACGTGGTCGAGGCGGTCCACCCAGTGTCGCGCAGTAAATGATGACGGTGAGAGCAATAGGTAGAGAGCAAGAAGAAAGTCAACAAGAAGAAAGTCAACAACAAAAAGACCATTCTCTCTACCTTTAAGAAGAAGACCAAGCGTACAATCGGATACGTACGTCTAGCTACACGCACGCGCTCAGGATCCAGTGATACATAAGGGTAAGCGTCGTCATTTTGTTCAAATCCTCCCTTCCGACCCCATGCTCTATCCTCTTCCTTGCCATACGTGATATTTATCTTCGGCCCTTCTTCTTGCCCTTTTTCTTGTTGCTTGTGGCCGCAGTGACCGCCGTGCCGGCACCGGACGCCGCAGCCGCCTGCTTCGCAGCCTCACTCTCCTGCTCAAGGCGCACCTTGCGCGACTGGAGCTTCGGGATGAGCTCCGCCATCTTGACCATCAGCTCCTTGCGCGACTTGATCTCCGGGTTCTCGAACGACCCGTCGGGTCGCGTGAGGCGCACGCGGATGCGCCCCGAGACCATCCAGTCGCGCGGGTATTTCTTGTTCGGCTGTGCAGGTGAATCGTGAATGACATGACAGCAAAGAGGTGATTGATTAGCCACGTTGCTATGTGAAACCGCATCAACACACATACACACACTCTCTCTCATGCATACATACCTCAAGCGCGTGCGGGATCTTGAGATACACGCAGACCTCAGACATTTCGTCGGCGATCGGGTCTTCGCAGCCGAGCTCCTTGAGGATGCGGCGGCCTTCCTGCACAGTCTTCTTCGAGTTGATGTAGTTGGGGTAGAACGTGTAGAAGCTCTCCACGCTGGCGCCTTGCGCGAGTCCGTACGGGTACAGGATGTTGGGGCGCGGAGGGGGCAAGTTCGGCATCATACCGGCAAGACCAGGCATGCCCGGCATGCCCGGCATTCCACCCGCACCGCCCATGCCCGGCATTCCACCCGCACCGCCCATGCCGCCCATGTTCTTCTGCATCATCTCCATCATCTGCGCCATGTCGGGCATGCCGCCACCCATGCCGCCCAAGCCGCCCATGAGGTCGGCCATGTTCGGCATCTGCGGACGCTGCTGTGGCTGGTTCATCGGCAGGTCGATCGCGTTCGAGTTGTAGCGCTCGCCGGCAACATTTTCCTTGGTGCGGCCTCGACGCTGACTCATGGCACCTTTTTCCTTCCTTCCTGGCTTTGCTTGCCTTCCTGCCTGCCTTCCTGCCTGCCTTCCTGCGTGCGCGCGTGCAGTGCTTCGAGCTTTGCTGCTGATGTAATTGTGGGTAATTGTGGCGGTCGATTGAGCAAAGGGGGCTCGTAAACCATTTTTGTAATTTGAGGGCTCTTCGTGGCCATTTTTGTCATTTGAGCCTTTCTTTTCTTTTCAATCGAAAACATTAACAAGAGTATAAACTCGAGTCTCGACTACATGGTATGGATATGCACTCATTCCGTTCCATGAAAGTATCAAGAGCACAGAAAGCTCCTACACGGGCGTCGCCGACACGAAGCTGCCGGTGACGATCGTGCCGTCAAGCAGCACGAGGTTGTCCGGACAGAGATAGCCCCCCGAATTTGCGCGTGCGCAGAAGTCGCTGTTCTGGCCCTCGCTGTTGACTGTGAGCACGCGCACGTAGTAAAGTTTGCCTGAGTCGAGCCCCGTCAGGAGCGCCGAGTTGGTGACCACGCTCTTGAAGCTGAAGCCCGTAAAGTCGCTGTTGTCCGACCACTGCACGAGGTAGCTCTCGAAGCTCGAGCCGCCGTAGACGACATCGAGACTGACGTAGATCGGGCAGCTCAGCGGCACGAGCAACGTGCCTGAGCATGGGATCAAGTGCGCCGGGATGCGCGGCACCTGCCAGTTCACGAGCAGCGTGCTGGGTGCCGCAGTCGGTGCGGCCTGGAGCGTATGCGGTTTTCCTGGGCGAGTGTTCGTTGGGATCTGCGACGGCGGTGTCGACGTCTGAGGCGTCCCGAGTCCTCCAGAGTTCACGGCAAAGACGCGGACGTAGTAGACCGTCTCGGCGGTGAGCAGCGTGATTGTGTACGACCGCTGCGTGGTGTCCGAAATCTTGACTTTCGTCGCCTCGGCACCGAGCGAATCGAAACTCGCCGAGATGTCCCACTGCACAACATACGCCGTGATCGTGTCGCCGCCGTCGTCGTCTGGCACGTTCCACTGCACCGTGAGCATCGTCGACGAAGTCACGCCGAGCAGGACCTGGGTCGGCGCGCTCGGGGTTGTGTACGGGTTCAGGGACGAAGGGGACGAAATCTGATACTGGCCGTAGCCCTGGGAGTTCGCCGCTTTCACGCGCACAAAGTAGAACTTGCCTTTCACGAGCGACGAGATGACGCGGTAATACGGAGCGCCGCCCGCCAAGAGTGACACGACGCCGCTCTGCACAGTTGTGAACGCATTGTCTGTCGACCATTCGACTTGGTATGCCGTGACAGTGTCACCGCCGTCGTCGTCAGGCGGACTGAAGAGCACTTTCAGATCGGACACGCTCATCACTTGGAGAGTGACACCCGTGGGTGGTCCGGGGACAACCATCGGTTTCTGCGGGTTCGGCGCCAACACGGGCAAGCTGAAGCCGACCTTGTTGTACGCAAACACGCGAACGTAGTACAGCTGCCCTTTGTTTAGCGTGCCGATGGACGGGATGACCTGCGTGCCGATGCACGCCGGGTTGTCCACGCCCGCTGTGAGCTTTGTCGCCGTCACACGATAGTCACCAAGTGTGCACGTGGTTGGAGCGCTGCACGTCAGCGCATTGAGGCTGTCTGGCACGAGCGAAAAGTCGTCGCCGACGTCGTTGAACGTGATCGTCCACGTGTAGCCTCCGTCTGCAGCAGCGGCAACTGTTCGCACGACCTGCACGCCGTTGATCGTTTTGAGGTACCCCAGCTTTGACTGCAAGGAGCCCGATTTCTCTCGTCTGCTGAATGGGAACACTGGATTGCTGTCGCACGTGTCGACGCATGTGGGGCACGGCGTACAGAAAATGCCGGAGGATGCCGGATTGCCGCCGATTTCTTCGGCCGCGATAGCAGCGGCGTTCCACGGGATGGGCTCGCTTTTCAGCACCTGGTTGCCGCGCGTGAGTAGCAGGTTGAAGAAACCTGCGCCGATCGGGTCACCCGTGCCACCATTTCGGAAAGTCTGCACTTTCCACACTGCGCGCGTTGGCGCGGTTGGACACCAGAAGTCTTGCTGTCCGCGGTTCGTGAACAGCGGCGACGGATCGTACTGCACTCGGTACATGCGGATCTCGCCGCCACCATCGCTTGCTGGTTTGTCCCACATGACCGACAGTTGAGTCGCGAAGCCATATCGCACGTTGATGCTCACACTCGTCGGTGAACCTGGGACCTGCACAGGCGGCACGATCGACATTGGTGCAGATTTCATGCGCGCTCCCAGACCGAGCGCGTTCTTTGCGGTGACGCTCACAAAGTACGTTTTCCCAGCCACCAGTCCGGTAATCTTGTACGTCAGCGTGTTGGCATCAATTGTTTCATAAAACTGGTAATCCGAGACCGTCTCTCCTGGGTTCGCCAACGCCGCGATCCCCGTCGTGAACGTACCCCATGCACCAGGACATACATCTTCACCCGGGAAACACAGCATGCCTCTCTTAGTGACAGCGTTGTCGCCGTCTTTCACGCCGACGAAAGCGTCCGCGGGCGTGATCTTGGCCGAGTCCACGATCAGCGCAGGCACATTCCCGACATTCGAGTCGAATGTGATCGTCCAGATGAACCCTTTCGTGGACGGACCAACGAGGTTCACGGTCACTCTCCCAATCGTCGACAGCGATTCCAGCGCGAGCTCCAGATTCGCAGCAGAGATGCCCGCCGGCAAGTAGTTCGACCACGGCGATCCTTTGTAACTGAGGCGGAAAAAGCCGCCGACCGTTGCCGTAGCGTGGTCGGTCATCAGCACCTGCACTTCGCGCTTTCCCGGAAAGTTCTGCTGCGGGATGTCCGCCCCCGGGGTCGCTTCAAATACCCGTCCAGCGAGACCCGCACCGCCAACCACGATACCAAAGTCGAACTGGATCATCGGCAAGTCGCCGACATTCTTCAGGAACGTCACTCGCCACTGGTATCCTTGAGCGATATTCACCGTTGACCGCGACACTTCGACATGGAAGATTTGCTGCACGCCACCGGTAAAAATGTTCATCAGCGCGCTACGCACATTTTCTGGAGAGACGTCGAGTGGCATTTCGCCCGTTAGACCACCACCGAACGCGAGCGTGAATACTCCGGAGGTGGGCTGTGTCGTCCACTTGATCTCGATCACCTGGACTTCAGGACGACGTTCCACCCCCCACCATTCCACCTTGTAGCTCGTCAGCGGGAGCCCTCCGTTCAATACCGGTTTTTGCCACGTCACCGTCGCAGAATCGATTGGCGTCTTTGAGGTCGTGACAGTGCTGACTTTCACATTGACTGGTCCGTCTGGGCTCCGCGTCGGCGCCAACGGATTTGGAGCGATCGTCGCGCGACTGTACCCGATCGAGTTCTTCGACTTGACTTGCACAAAGTACCGCACACCATTGTTCAGGTTCTTGATGTAGTAGATGCGCGGACCGCCCGGATAGAGCAGCGGGATGTCGCCACTGGTCACGTCAACCTCCACTGGCGGCATTTTCGTGGGCGAGTCAAACGTCGAGACTGTATCAACGTCCACCCAGTAGAAAGTGATCGCTGCGCCACCTTGACCTTTGCCGTCTCGTGTCGGCGGCTGGATTTGAACCTCGAGCGTTGTGCCGGAGAACGGGTAGAGATAGACGAAGATTGGAGGATCAGGAACAGTGTCCTTCGTCGTCGCTGACAGCGGGAAGCTCCACTTGCGGTTATCTGGTGGGTTCCCATCCAGTGCGATTTGCTGCACGGGCACCGAGTTCACGGCGGCGACTCGAATGTAGTATTTTGTCCCAAGCGTGAGCCCCGAGATCAGGTACTGGTACGGCGGAGAGCCCTGGATTAGCAGTCCCGACAACACGGCCGGCTCGAAAATGTAGTAGTACATCGGGTACGCGCGCGTATTGAAATTGTCGCAACCATGACCACCGACCACGTCGATGCGCGTCGCAGTGATCGCAGCGACCGTGAGAACGCAATTCTCATCCGCGATTGTGAACATCGAGCCGATTTTGAGCAGCGTCGTGAGTGAGCTGGTGACTGTGAGTATGTTCACTTTAAGCGACGTCGCACAGGAGGTACAGAGCGGCAAGCCGTGTTTGAAGTCCGAGCGGACGTCCCACTGCACAATGTATGACGAAATGTCGTTGTTGAAGTTCGAGTTGACGTTCGTCGACGCTAAAGCCGGAGGCGAGAAGAACACCTCGATCTCTTGCCCTGACACGATCACAAGATCCACGTTCGATGGAGCATTCGGCACTCGGCTCGGGGTCGCACGAACGATCGGACCAACTGGGGACAGTCCTTTGCCGTTTGCGTTGAATGCGACCACTTCAATGAAATACTCTTGGCCCATCGTGAGCTTCTTGGTCGTCTGGGTGGGGATATAGTAGCATTTGTCGCACGAACTGCCTTTGACCACGACAGTCGAGTCGATCGGGAGCAACCGCGGGATCTTGGCGCGCAGATAATCCAGCGGCAAGTCGATACTCAGCATGCTCACTGTCCACAGGTAACCTTTCATCCACTCGTAGACAGTCACTGCTGTTTGCGTGTCGCCAACATACCCGGTTTCTCGCCCATTCAGGTCGCCAAGGTACAGCCGCGTCGCGTCGAGCGCATCGGAGACTGTGTCTGTTCTAATCGTGTACCAGTTACCGCCAATTCGGATCTGGTAGCCTGGGAGTCCGTACCCAGCGTTGCGAAAGTCACAGGTCTCTCCAGTTGAGCAAGTCACGAAAATCTCCCCGTTCACCACATCCACTTTGCCTGGTAGCGCTTGATACGAGCGCTCTTTCGTTACAGCGACAGTCTGGATCGAAGGCAAGTCTTCCAGCGCATAGCGCACGTCGTCATCGCTGGACTCGGCGTTCAAAGAGTGCGTGTACTGGCTTTTATACCCAACCTGGAACGTTCCACTCATTTTCGCGGTCGTGACGTCGTTGTAGACGCCATTGATGGACGCAGCGGTGTTCTTCGTGATCGTTGCGGCCGCAGAGGTGATCTGTAGATCTATGTCACCATAGACTCGATCAAATACAATGCTGATATCACGTGGTGTTGCTCCAACGCACAGCACTGCTTGGGCACTGGACACAGTGATGCTCTCAGCTTCGACGTTGAAAAGCGTGTGCAGCGAGGCTTCGAGATCTACGAGTGTAGTGTCAAAAGGCACAGTGAAGGACGCTGCGCCGTAGGTAAACGTCACAGAGTTTCCTGTTGCTCCTAGACACGAGAAGATGGCCGCTTCTTTCCGGAAATTCGTCGCTCCCTTGCGAACCTCAGCAACTGTTGCCTTTGCGGCTGGACTAGCAGCCAGCAATGGGAGATCGCCCAGCTCTGACGTGAACGTGACCTGGAGCACACTTCCTGCCACGATAGGCGTTGCGGCTGGGGTGACAACCACTGCTCCAACAGTCGAGAGCGCGTTCAGTGCGGTCACCAACGTGGTGGTCGTACTTGTCCCGACCGTAAGTGTGGCGGACGTAGCTCCCCGGAATGTGAGCGTGAATGTATCAGTATTAGCTGCGGTGTTGGCGATCGTGATCGACTGGACCTCAGAGACCGGTGGCGTCTTGATGCTTGACCACGCGAGGCTGCGAGCGCCGGTCACAATCTGCTGGGTCTGGTAGAGTTTTTCGGGCTCAGCTATAAAATACTCCGCGGGATTCGCCGTAAAAGCCGCCGAGGTATCCCATCGTACCAGGTACTTTGTGACTGGGCTGCCGTTGTCACTCTGCGGCGGGTCAAACGACAGCCAAAGCTGGTCGCCGACTGCAT
Organism: Globisporangium irregulare; assembly: GCA_038051095.1. Classification (NCBI taxonomy): domain Eukaryota; phylum Oomycota; class Peronosporomycetes; order Pythiales; family Pythiaceae; genus Globisporangium; species Globisporangium irregulare. Next base: position 33,303 of record JALBZZ010000022.1, read on the forward strand.
TCGAGCCTTTGCGAACTTCGCGAACGAGCGCAACCACTCCATCGCCTTTCAGCGCCGACGAATTGGCTTGCAGAGGCGGCAGGTCGCCAGGATTCAAAATGTTGTCCAGGAATGTGATGCGCCATGACATGCCTCCCTCGCGATCCATTTTAGAACGCTCGACTGTGACCTGTCCAATGATGTCCAAGGCTTCGAGCTTCTCCTCCATCGAGGAGCCGTCCGAAGCAGAGTCCATCGCTGTGGCCTTCGCGTTCCACTGGATTGGCGCTGTGACGGAGCCCATGTACGAGAGCGTGAACGTCCCAGCGATGCTGTTGCCCTTTCGCATTTCCACCACTTGGATGCTCGCGCCAGTGCCAACGAGCGAACTTGTCATCATCAGCGTCGGCACGTCGCCAAAGTAGTCCAGGAACGTAATGGTCCAGGTGTACCCCATCTGCGCGCTTGGTGCAGACTGAACAACTTGCACGGTACCGACCCACGCCATCGCTTCGAGTGCTGCTTTCACAGTCACGGCGTCGGCATTAAAACTGATGGGCGCCGACGATTCGATCACAAAGCTCCCACTGATAACATTGCCGTCAGTCAGTGTTGAGGTCGCACAACCAGAGCCAGCAGTTGCAGCGAAAGTGGTGTCCACCGCGCAGATAAACTGCGGCAAGTCGCCCTCGGAGTTCTCGAACACGACGGTCCAGATGAATCCACCCTGCTCATCCGCGAGGGATTGTGACACGATCACATCGCCAAACACAGGCAATCGATCGAGATCCTGGTTCAACTTGTCAGCAGTAGCAGTTGCAGCGTCTACAAAGGTGTTCCCAGCATTGAACCCACCTGGGTCAACCATCGAGGTCGTGACGTGTCCATTCACACCATTCACAGTGAGAACATTGTTCTCCTGGGTCTGGAGTGGTGTGCACATCGTGACACCGAGAAGATTGACGTCGCCGTAGACTCCGTTGCCGTAAAAGAAAATCTGATAGATGTACCCATTCTCCGCGAGCACTGGGTCGATCTTTCGCGTCACGTACACTCGGTCGATGTTCGACATCTGCTCGAGCACGTTTTCCATGGCGCGCACGTCACTCCCTCGCGCAGGCGCGTCAAACACAATGCACCCAGAGGTCACTGTGGCCCCCAAGTGGTTGAACGTGAGGCTGTACGAGCCGGCAAAGAGAGGCTTTTTAGCACTCACGATCACTTGCTGCACTGCTGTGTCGGTCCCCATCGCGAGAACAGGGTTTACGTCGACGTTTAAAGAGTAGGCGAGTCTGCCAGCTACAACGAACGCGTCACACGTCGCGCAAGTTACCGCTTTGTGGTTGAGAGTGATCATTGGAGTTTGCCCCGCGACGTTGTTGCCCACAAAGGTGATCGAGTAGACGTAGCCGTAGCCAAACGATGACGACTCATCGCCATCGCGCGTCACGATAATGTCGCCGGGGGCGATCCCATCGAGCGCCTCCATCGCTGTCTGCACGACGCTCGCTGCGGCGTTCCAGGGAATCTTTTGCAGCGGCTCTGTATCCGTGACTGCTCCCACTGACTGGAAACCGCCTGCGTTATTTGATACTTTCCTGACAAACTGAATCGAAAAGCTTCCGGCGGAGATCGGAGCCTGTGCCGACACTGTAATTGTCTGGATCGTCGGCACGCGGAACGCGAACGAGCCATGGACACAGTTGCCATCGAAGCACACGTTCGACGACGCATATGTCTGAAGCGTTTGGACCTCTGCCATGGTTGCCGCTGACGTTGTGACTGCTTGGATTTCCGTGATGTGTGTCGCTGCGAGCCGCACTTCTTGGATCTCGCGAGAGTACAACGCGTAGCCCGCGGCGATATTTTGAACCGAGGACGCGACACCACTCGGGACAATCGAAGACGTCGATGTGAACGGACCGAGACCGATGTCAGTCGCGGCAGCGACGCGCACGTAGTAGTTGACCCCGGGAAGCAAGTTTGTCATCACGTACGAATTCGATGCCGAGCCTTGGACGAAATTATCGATAACCGACAATTTGCCTGTCAGCGCAGACGTCTGGGTGCCGAGCGCTGGGACGTTTCCCACTGTGGACTTGAACTTGATCGTCCAGAAGAAGCCGTTCACTTTGTAGACGCTCAGTACCGCATCATTCGGCAGGAAAGGTGCTGGGATATTTGGGGAATCGAGACGTGCCAGTGGGATCGAGTTTGCTTTGAACGTCGAGACGTCCTCGACGCCATTCGAAAGCGTCGCGATCTTGACATCTCCTGACCCAAAGTTCGTCTTCGCCGCCGTCATGTCTGCAAGGTTTCCGCTCACCGAGTCACCACTAAAGTACACAGCGTACACATATCCATTCGGCGCTGCCGCTGAATCCGTTCGCCTCGTCACGACGATGTCTCCGTCTTTCCCGCCCGTGACAGTTTTGATCAGCGCAGCCTCCACTGTTGGTTCGTCTGCGTCCCACGCAATATCTGCTGTGACAACCCCCCCGAGCGTGAGCTTGTAGGTGCCAGTCGTGATGTCGTTTGCTGGGTTCAGGATAGTCACTGTTTGCACTTCAAACTGCTCGCTCATGACGCTGAAAAGCTGCGCCACACTATACGCAACATGGGACCCTGGCTGCTCTCCGTCGTACAGGCGAGTGACTACGAAATCTCCCGATGGTTGCCCGCCTTGCGTCTCGATCGCCACGCTCACCGACGTGGTTGGTGGTGGCGCCTGGCAAGGAGCATCATTCAAAATCACCTGCAAGCTCGGGATGTTTCCACTGACAAGCTCGCCTGTGAATGTGATTTTGTAGACATACCCGTTCGGAGCTACGATCGGATCCACATCACGCAAAACCTGCACACTATCGGTCGCAGGTCCGATGGATGCAAGCCCTACCAGCTCACTTTGCAAAACCCACGCGAAGGCGTCGAACGCGATGCAGTTTGTCTTGTAAGTCGCGCCTCCAAACGAGAGTTTGTACTGCGAGCCGGCAGGGATCGCTGCGCCTGGGTCTGTCACAATGAGAGTTTGCACCTCGCTGCTTCCCCCCAAGGAAACCATGCTGATCGAAGCTTTGCGAACGCTGCCTCCATTCTGAATCCAGTTTGTGTTGCACACCGACGCGCGTTCGTCCTCGAGCAGCATCATCGGTGTCGCCGCTTTTGGGTAGTCGAGGAAAAAGATATCATAGTCGAATCCAGCTGAGCCTTCTCTCACTGTCTCGATGAGCAGCGCTGGGTTCCCACCGACGACTGCTGCACAGGGACTCTGCCCAACGTTGATGATCTCTAGCTGATTGACGTCGCCTAGAACGGTGCTATACCCACCTGTCACTGGACCTCGGAAATTGATCAGGTACTCGTATCCATACCCCCACGCAGAGGTTCCGTCCCCGTCGCGGGTCACGTTCACATGCTGCGTCAGCGTCGCGAGGTTGCTCATCTGGTTGATCTCCAGTTGCAGATCGTCGGCAGAGATTCCGTACGCCAAGCAATTTGTCGTCGCCGTGTTCCCGTCGATCGTAAACATCAGCCGGAAGAACCCCGTGTTTGTCGACGTGACCCCCGAGTTCGATGTCAAGCGCAGCCTTTGAATCTCGGTTACCGAGTTCCCGCTGCCACGCCGCGCGACCAACACATCTCCTGTAAGAAGCACGTTTTCGAGATTGGCTTCGAGGTCTTCCGCAGACACTCCCCAAGTCAGGCACGGAGTGGAAAGCCCATTCAGCTTCAGTTTGAAGTACCCTTGGGAGTCAATCACTTGTCCCGAATCCGTTGCAAGCGAGATGCGTTGATAGCCAACGGCTCCGCCATGCGTGATGGTGTCCACCACCACTGTTGCATCTGTGATCACTGTGCACCCCGTATTACTCGCCACGAGCGTTGCTACATCCCCTGCAACGCTGTCACCCTCAAAGTACACCGAGTAGACGTATCCTTTCCGCGCGCCAATTTCGATGGGTCCAGCTTGCGTCACCTTGATGTCTCCAGCTACGGCAGTGGCATCCAAGAGAGCGAGTATTCGGTTCAATTCGCTTTGAACCGTCGTGTAACCTTCACTGAAGCGAAGGCAGTTCGTGGCCTGCGAAGCGCCGCCTCGTGTGAGCTCAAGCGTGAAGTACGGACGGTTCTCTCCCGCGTTCCAGGACCCAGTGGGCAGAGTCACCGTGACAGTTTGCACTTCGTGGCCTGAGCGCTGGATCTCGTACACGAGCCCATCGATTCGAAGTTGCATCCCTGGGTAAAGCAGTTCTGTTACTGTTGGGTCTGCAGCGGTCACAATCGGAGAAAGCGCCGTGACGGTCACTTTCGAGGTTGCCACGACCGACGTCAGCGGGCTATCGCCGTTTGTGCCAATCACATTGTCCGCACTCGACGGACCGAATCGAACAACGTCTCCAGGTGCGACGAAGAACCGAATGTCATCGATGCCAGTGATTGTGGCAGCGAGCCCATCTTTTGATATCGTCGCAACGGCGTTTGGGATACGCTGATTTACCAGATAATCTTTCGTGACATCCACTTCGCCAAACAAGAACATCGACTCGATGCCCTGCTTGATCGAATCCGAAGACGACGAGTATGGCAGAACTGAAGTCGCTTTCAACGTCGTGTTCAGCGCAAAGCCGCCAAGAATGGGGGGTGAACCAGCCATGCTCGTCGTGACGTCGATTGACTTTTGGTTGCCCTGCAGTGTTGACATAGAAACCGACAGTGGGCCGACGTTTCCACTTCCAGATGGGAATGTGAGCCCACCAAACTCGCCTGTCACCTTCAGGAACCGGATGCGCCAGCGGTATCCACCACGGGTACCTGGGATCTCGACAGGTTGGCCATCCCAACCGCCTGAACAGGAAGCGTCTGTGCATCCAGTGGCAATAGACGGGTACTTGATCTTCTTGACGATCACGCGTCCAATTGTGTTCATCTCGTTGAGTTTGCGCTGGAATCGGTCTTCGTCTTCATCAAAGCTGATCTGTCGTGGCCCAATCGTCGAGTGAAAGTCGACGAGAAACGAGCCGCTCAAGCCAGTGGAACCGGGGATAACTTGCGTCACTGTCACCTGGTATGTCGACGCTGGATTCGCAACAAACAGTGTATGAATGTCTGGTAAATCCCCCGACCCCGGAGGCGTAAACGTGGGGTTGGAGATGAAGCGGATTTGCCATGACACTTCACCATACTTGCCATGAATACTTCGAGTCACACTCACTTTGCGACCTCCTGCCCAGATACTTCCGGGGGTCTCAAAAGTTTGATCCGCTGAAGCCTCGAGAACGCGCTGCACTAGGCTTTCATCTGCGTTCCACGGCACGCGAATGAAGATGCCCATCGGGTTGGTTGTTACAGCAGCCATGGCAACACAGGTGTATGGAACAACCTTCACTTGGGTTGCAGTCACATCGGCGACTTGAAACACACACGAAGAGTAGGTGCCGACAGTGAACCGGTCGCCCACAAGCAAGTGCGTCCCGATCAGCTCGCTCCCTGCTGCAATGTCAAAGAGCGTCACTGGAGTATTGCATGGAGCGATTGCCCCAACAGCACATGCGATCTTCAAAGCATATCGCTGGTCGAATCCAGCGTCATTTGTCACTTCGAACGTCGTGAAATCACCGCGGAAGATCAATCCGTTTTGCACGATGTTAGGGTAGCAGTTGCTAAGCGCCTTTTCGCACACTCGGACGGCGGGAGTCGAACCACTTAAGCCAGTATTAGAGGTGGTCATCGCGGGGACGTCGCCAGGAGAATTGCAGAGGCGGATTCCATTTATGCTGTATTCTTCTTGCTCACATGGACCGTTCGCGTCGCGCAGGAACGTCACAGTCCACGTGTACCCGCCATTCAAGATATTCACCTGGCTTCTTGAGACCGCAACGTCGCCAACATTCGCCATGCTCTCGAGGATTTCTTCCACCGACGTACCCGTCGCACCGCTCTCCGCTTTCGTCGCCCAGGCGTTGTGGGCGATCGCGGAACTTGTCTCCAACGATTTCACTGACATGAACAACCCGGGAGGAGTCGAGTCGAGCAAAACCTTGAACGCTCCTTTGATTGGCCCAACACCGGCTGTGCTAACTGCAGTCTGGCAATCTTGGCTGCTGTCGTTCGCTGCTGTTATCAGCCCGTCCTTGATGCACGTGATCTTGAACCCGTTTGCCCACATTGGTCCCACTTGACGCCCCCATGCTTTCGAGTAGCCTGTCTCGGGCCACACATCGTCCCACTTCGCGCGCGCACCTTTCCAGTTGCCTGGGATGCCGCTCGAATGGTCACTTGTCGGATCCGCCCACACCGATGAGCGGAACGTGATGAGCCAGGTGTATCCGAGCACCTGGGTAGTCGCACTGATCGTTGGACCCACTCGGTCTACTAGCACACTCGACGGCTTGATCGTACTCAAGCTGTTGATTTGCGCCTGGACCGAAAGTTTGTCTGCTGAAAAGAGGATCGGACCGGTGGTCTCGCCATTGAACTTGAGCTGGAAAGTACCTCCAAGCTGGTTTCCCTTGATCGTTTCGTACATTTTCGCGCGCACGTTGAGCCCCGTGAGTCCCGTGAGCGGGAGCTCCAGCATTTGCACATCGCCGCCATTTGCTTGATCCGAAAATGTAATCGTCCACGTGAACCCTCGCGCCTGAGTAGCTGCTGATCGTGTCACTTGGATGCTCGGGATCGCTGGATTGAGTTGAGCAACGAGAAAATTCGAGAACACCGTGTCAACAATCGGCACGTGCAGTGTGGCCAGTGACGTGTGCGTGCCGATGATGCACGGGATGGAAGTCAATCCACCGAATCCAAACGTGATGGTCCCGCCAACTTGGTTACCATCACGGCTGCCTGCCGAAGACACAGCCATCGGGTTATCTTGGTCTTCAATGGTAATCGTCGGAGCAGCCATGTTTATATCCGAGTTCAGGAGCGAGTTCGTGGCAACTGTCATCGTCGGGATGTTCCACCCTCGATCCATAAACTCGATTTTCCACGTGTACCCGCCAGACCACTTGTTTCCCGTCGGAGAAAACACAGATCGAGTCACTGTCACAGTCCCAAACACCTTCTCCCCAGCAGCATTCACCACTGCTTCCATTCTGCTTTTCATCAGTGTTTCCGACGCGTCCCAGGGAATCGCTGTTGTCTGCATCACCACAGTGCTATCCGACTCAAGCGTGAGTCCGATGGCAAACGTTCCCGAAATCATGCTTCCGATCGTTGTCCTGGTTACTGTACACGACGCACCGCCTCCAGGTTTCATGACCATGATGCTGGTAGAATCGCATTGCAACAATGGGATCATGCCCGAGCGTTTTCGGAAAGTCACCGCGTACACGGAGCCAACAAACGTGGCGTCGATGAGCTGCGTCCGCGTGACAGCCACCGTATCAATGATCGTCTTCAGTTGGCCCTCCACCACGCTGCCTGCGGAGATTATTGACGAGTCCGTTTTCAAAGGAATGCTCTTTGAAAATTTCTTCGCCTTGTAGAGATCAAAAGTTTGCCCAGTAAAGGTACTACACAGCGCACCGACGTCAGTCGCCGACACGGTGATCGTGTTCGTCGAGATCGTCGCGACTTGGAACACACACACACCAGCGACGAGCTGATCGTTGATTGCAACAGTAGCGGTCATATCCACAGACAAAGCAAAGATCAATCCGCTAAAACTCGTCACGCACCCTGTACACACGAGGTCGGTAGCAACCGAAGGTGCGCACACTGAGCTGAAGCTTCCAATCGAGTACGGATCCGAGTAAGATTCGCACGTGGCGGTGATTCCGAACACTGACGCCGGATCAAACGAAACTTCATTCCCTGGAGAGAACTCAGTTGCCACTGTTCGGACACTGGCGGTGGCAGCTGCGTTATAGGTGACGGAACTATCAATTGCCATCTCCGGGATATTGCCAGCAACGCCATCTCCAGTAAACGTGATTGTGTAGACGAAGGTCAAATCTGCGCCTGCAACCGGGACGGATGTTCTCTTGACCGTTACAGCGTCGATGTTGGCAAGAGCCTGCAGCGCATCTCTGACGGTCGTTTCGGCGAGACCATCATCGCCTTCTTTGAGCGAAGAGACTAGGTTGACCGTCCGCTGGTACCCTTTCGTCATCGTGCAATGAGTGCAATAGGTGGTGTCGAGAGAAAAGTAGATCTCACCAGCGATCAACGAAGGATTGGTCGCTGCTCCAGCGATAGTGATCGTTATAGTCTGGACTTCGTTCACTCGGGTAGCTCCAACCTGAATTTGCTGAACTTCAAAAACTTCAGCAACCGTAGTTCGGATCGCTTGGATCTCATTCACATCGTCGGCATCCAAGCGGAGCTCTTGCACTTCGTCGCGATCTGTTGCTGACGTCGTGACGGTTTGGGTCTCATCGACAACTGGGTCATTGCTCGTCTCAATGATCTGGATCTCGTCAGCGCCAGTGAAAATGGTGCGGACCACCTGCTGCTCGTTGATCACCTCGACCGTTGCATCGACAAGCTGCTCTTCATTCATTACATCAGTGCTCACCACGACAGACTGGATCTCACGAACGATGGGGACCGTTGCACTCGAGCTTTGCCCGCTGGAGAAATCGTCTTGCTCGTCCCACTGAACTTGGTAGCTCTTCAGACTCGCACCGCCATCATACAGTGGATTCACCCAGTCAGCTTTAATCGACGTCGCAGGGATCACACTAAGTTTCAGATCTCTCGGAGCCGTTGGTACTTGGTTCGCAGCAATGACCGAAGGAGGAACCGCAGCGCGCGGGGTACCAGCACCCTTCGCATTGAATGCCGTCACACGAACACTGTACATCGTTCCTGGAATAAGCACGCTGGACCGGACGCCTGTGACAGGATCATTGCCTCCTATAATGTACGAGCGAATCGCGCCACTGACCAGCCCGAATGCTGCAGGAGAATCGAACGCGTCCGAGTTGTCCCACTCAATCATATACTGCGTGATCGGGAGACCACCGTCACCACCATAGTAAACTTTCTCAGTTGAAGACGGATGCCACTCAACCAGGATCGCGTAGCTGGACAACACTGTAGCCTTCACGTTCTCAGGTTGACCAGGTGTTCGATTCAGCGGCGTGGCTAACGCCGGGTCAGCTACCTGGGGGGCTCCAACACCTTGGTCGTTCACAGCAATCACGCGAACATAATACGTGTTCGCTATAGCGATAGGGATATTGAAGTAGAACGGACCTATGTCAGTTGCCTGCACCCGCAGCTCGCCAACCATATCGTAATTCGGGCTATTCACATTCGTGAACCCAGAATTGGTGTCCCACTGAATTCGATACGATGAAATCGCAGCGCCGCCGTCACTATTTGGTGCGTTCCAGCGGACCTTCAAGAGCCGATTCGAGAGAACAATGAGCCGTACGTTGGTGGGGGCTGAAGGCGTCGTTCGTGGGACTTGGAATAATGGTGATATGTACGCTGCTCCGCCATACCCGCGGACATTGTGAGCGCGAACACGTACAACGTAACCCTGACCTGTCAACAGCCCGCCGATAACGTACCGCAGCGGTGCTGGGATTTGAATCTGAGCAGGAGTACTGACCAATCCATTCTTCTCACAGTATGTGTCAGGTTGGGTCCCGACTGTGGTCTGCACAGTCATGATCCGCACACTTGGTCCGTGGAGCTCTGTGCCATCTACACCAAGCAGAGAGATGTCGCTCTTCACGTCTGTCAGAAAAGTGACAATCCAATTGTAGCCGTAGCCGTTGGTGGAGCGCGTCACATTCACAAGTCCGACCGTCACCAAATTCTCCAGCGCATCTTTCATTCCGCTTGCAGAAACATTATGCGGCATCGAATACGTCGTTTGCGAGATGCCGCCGCTCGCAAAAGACAGCCGGAAAGTACCGCTGATAGGCTGTAGTCCCTTTTGAGTCGACTCGACGTATATCCCCGGGTTGTTGCCCGCCCAGCTATCACTCGGCGACACGCTGATGAGATCTTGAGAGCCAACGTGACCTGACCGGAACGTGATTAGCCACTGATATCCGTACGCAGTTCGGAAAACTGGGACTGCCACTGAAGTCGTCAGAGTCTCGGCAATCGTCAAAGTTGTGGCGCCAACAGCTGTAATTGAGACCTGTTGATCTACAACCCAGATCAAGTCTCCAACCGCAAGTCCAGTGCTTGCAATCGTCGCTGTAGAAGATGCGTCCAAGGTGAGAGTGCTCACCGCTGCAGTTACCATTAACCCACTCACGACTCGAGTTGACTGCGCTCTAGTGACATCAACGGTGCCAACAGTAGACAGTCGCTCAAGACGCTCTTTCACAGAGTTCAAGCCAACTGCAGGTGCATTCCAGAGCACGTTTTCCGTTGTTTCGCCTCGGAAGCTCATCTTAAAGTACCCGCCCAAGCTCTGCGAGTCAGCGAAATTGACCATTCGCTGGATCTCGGGTAGTCCTTTCCCAGCAGATGTCGTCACAGTCTGCTCTTCTCGTATCCCTTCTGCGCGATACCATTCGACTTTGTACTTATCGATGGGGCAGCCACCATTTTTCTCGTTCTGGCCCCAGGTAACCGCTAGGGTTTTCCCATCCACCACCGATGCCACAACCGATGTCGGAGGCTCCGGGTGACCGCACGTGATCGCATTTGACATGGGGGAATTCGCAGACCCGAACCCTTCGGCGTTGTACGCCATCGCGTGAAAATAATACTTCAGACCAGTCTTCAGACCAGTGATCGTGAAGGTGAACGGATCCGATCCGGTGATCTTGTTGGCGACCCGAACTGCAGCACTCGTTCCCGACAGCGTCGTCGCATCCGCAACAGCGATCGTAAAGATGTTGCCCGCACCAACAAGCTCTTCTCCGCGGAGATATGCGAACGTAACCGACCAAATGGCTGTGTTCAGCGCTTGATTTCGCCACAGCTTTTGGACCTTAATGGAATAGATCGAAGTCGTCGCTTGGAGTGCTTCCTGCATTTCTAGAGCAGACGCGTCCGCTGAGATTGACTGCGAAATTTGCCCTTCAAATTCCAGCTTGAAAGAGCCAGAAAGCAACGTCTTGGCATCCGTGTAGATGTCTTGAACTTCATACGTGAAATCTCCGATCGCGAGGTCCGAGAAGCCTTGGACAATTTCTGCCACAGAGATGCGTGGGAAATCGCCAATCATCAAGGAACCATCCGCAGACAGCAGAGCCAAGTCACCTGGGGTGTGGAGGAACGTGATCTTCCACGTAAACCCCCACGAGGCAGGATTTCTGATCACTTTCACTGGATCGACAGCGACATTTACAGTGTCCGTGATCACCGCAAGCGCATCAGCCATTTGTGCAGCTGTGCAGTCGATTGCCAACGCAGTCGTTGTACGACCACCCCACGAAAGCGTAAACGTTCCGCCTATCCCTGTGTCGCTTCGGTACGTCGTCGTCACTTGCTGCACTTCAAAGCGCTTCTGAATGTTCGCAACGCCGTAATCCGCGCTGGAACTGTCAAACGTTGGCGACGAATCCCATTCCAGACGATACATGGTAACCTCGGCACCTCCGGTGTAGAATGGCGGACGGTAGTTCACCGAGAGCCACGTTTTGCCTTGATACTCTCCCAGCGATACACTCGTTGGTGGAGTTGGAACGACCGACATCATCGCAGAGTGCGTGGAGATTCCAGCCTTGGAATCGCTGATACCCTTCGAGTTCGCAGCGAAAATTCGGAGCAAGTAGTTCTGGTCGCTCTGGAGCACCACTGTTTCTTGTTTCGAATGGGCAACCGCGTTGTTGCTGCGAATGCGAATCGCCAAGCTGCGAAGAGGACTCGCGCCATTTGCAATTGAGCCGGTCATGACTGGTAAGGTTTGTGTCGGATACATCCCCCAAAACGTAATCGAGAGGACGTAGCCATTCCCGTAGACCATTGACGTGACAGTCACTCCATCTATGCCGTCTAGAGCCTCCAGAGCCTGCTTAATGGCGCTTTCGGTCGCACCCCATGCAATAGCACTTGTTGTCTCGTCCCCAAAGCCAAGTGTGTACGTAGCTGCATTGTCGATATCTCCAACGCTGTTTGCTTCCAAGAGCACCGTCTGGATCACCGCGGGGTTCCCAGCATGAATCACTTGAGGTCGAACAGCTTTCGATCGTCTCGCTCCAATACGTGCTTCGGTGCCACGCCAGTCGTTTCCAGGTAACGCATCGATGGTCTCGAGATCCCCGACAAAGGAGCGGAAAATTAGCGGCCATCTGTAACCATCGGTCACGTGAAAAGCCTTCCCTTTCACCACTGGATCTGCAAAAACTCCATCCACCAGTACATACCGTTGGGTGACTTGCTGCACAGTGTGTTTGACCAAGTCGCCTGAGTTAGCTTGCAACCAGAGATCGTCGTTCACAGCTAGCAACTGGGTCAAATCATCAGTCGTCCGCAGTTTGTTGTCAAAAACGTAAACCTCTGGAGTGGCGCCTGTGATATCAGCACCAGCAAAAGTCTCCACTATAGTAATTACACCGCCCGCCACAGCAAATACGGTGAGTTTTTGTCCAGCGACGTAGAAAACGTCTGCTCCAACATACCCATGGCCGGGTGGAAGCTCGACGGTGTTTCCTCCTCGAGTCGCTGTAAGGACTCGCATTAGACGAGAGATGCCGACGTACCCAGGCAGCGGCTTGGTTCGTTTCGTTACCAATCCAGCCAACACTGTTACTGCTGCGCCGGGAGCGCCTCCGAAGTTGGCTGTCAGCGTGATATCCACCGGCGTGACGGACTGAACCCAGTATTTGGTCGCCTGAATCGTCAACACTTCTCGAATCGCCACGAAGAGTGTTGGATCAATAGACTTGCCGTTGAGTATGATGTTTGTGAGCACGGAGCTTCCAGTGGCTGCAGCCGCAGTCAGCGCAAGTGAGTAGACGCCAATGTCTCCAGCATCTGCATCTCCCAGTGCAATTACTGAATTAATGTTGCTCAGCTTTTGCAACTCCTGCGTCACCTTCATGTGCGTCGCGGCGAATCCGATCTTCTCGGTCGTTTCACCTCCAAAAGCCAATCGAAAAGTCCCGCTGATGTCATTTTGCCTTGCCTCGGTGAAGATTTCCGCGGTCGGGTACACACTGATGAACGCGCTTTGTCCGGTGAGGTACGAGTGCTTGATGAAGATTGTATCCACATCCTCATACTGCTGAATAAATGTGATGTGCCACGCTTTCCCATACGAGCCATACTGCGATAGACTGACGTTCACAGTTCCGGGTGCAGTAATCGAGTTGATCGCGTCTCGCATGTTAGAAGCCGAAGTGGTCTTGAACGCCAATGACGGTGTCTCATTCCCCAAGTAAGAAAGAGAAAACCATCCGCCAATATCTGTCGACGCGTCGGCTAAAATGGTCTGTGTTCCGCCAGTGCCACGCGCGCAAACTCCTTCGTACTTCACTGTATGGATCTTGCTGTAGACTGGAGTAGCAGGGAGCCATGCTGCACAGGCTCCTTTGCCGAAATCTGCTAGTACAATCTTCAGCGTTGGCCATTCGCCAGTTGGATAACGGCCCCAAAATCGAATCTTGTAGTCGTGGAAGTCCAAGACCTTCAGTGACCGAGACTCCCCAGAAAAACTTGTGCACGAGTTCAGAGCCGACACTAAGACCGTTGTGTCGCCTGCCACTGCAGCTACAGTGACTTTGAACTCACAGGAATGGCGAGTGAAGTCGTTCGGATTTCGGCTGACCTGGATGATTGCATCTTTTGGCAACGCACTCGCTTCAATCATTGATAAACCTGGCCCGCTGCTGATCACTGCGAGCGTCAACGCAACGCTGTCAAATGCAGTCACTCTCGATGCCGGGGATCCCGTCAGAACGCTCACTTTAAACAGTCGCTGCTCCTCGATCGTGACTCTCGAAACAAAATTGAGTAGCTCGAGCGCTCCTTTCATTGTGCTCTTCGCGCTCTTGGTTCCCGGCGTAATGCACGACGTCGTTTCCTGACCAAGCTGTAGCTTGAATGTTCCTTGAGTGACCGTCGTTGACGCAAACAGCTGCAGCACTTGCACTGGAGACGGTGCGCCGATCACATACGTATCGCAAGTTTCTTCGTTGCTGATGTCAAACGATCCGTAGTAGGTGGGCGGGATTGCAATCTGCTGGTCACTCAAACTAGTAGTCGCCAATGGTATGCCTTTTTCCACGGATGAAAGCGAAGACAGGAGCTGCAACCCAGGGTAAACTTGGTGAGCAATAGCTCCGACTTCTCCTGCGAACGAAATCGTCCACTGGTACCCGAATGGGCCAAACTCACTTCCTGAATCATCAAGCTTCAACAACGATCGACTCTGACCAGCAAAATTTGCGACTCCACTCCCAGGCTGAACTTCAATCTTCGTGCTTCCTTGCATCGGCAGAGTCTTTATTGTGAACACGTCATTCCCCACTTCGATTTTTGATCCGGGTACAAGTAGCTGGCTTTGAAGCAATGTAAGCGGCGTTGTGGTCAGAATATTCTGATTCGCTGAAAAACTCTGGACTTGGCTTACCGCCTCCCCAGTCAAAACGAAAGTAGCGCGAGTCACAACAACTGGCCGGAGGTGGCTGAGACTTCGGAGGGCATCTAAAAGCGCAGCCGCCGATGCATGGATAGACAGAAGCGGTGAGATTTCGTCTCCATACTGCAGTCGAAAAATGCCAGCGATATCGTTCGCCAACGAGTTGAAAATCTGCAGGGTCTTCACCGCTGGGGTACCAAAAGAGTCGCCATTCGCGTATTCAAATACATAACTCTGGACGGGATCACCATGGTTTACTGGAACTCTGAATTGAACCTCCAACTCGGAACCCGAAATCGGCAAGAGACCCGTGATAGTAGGTGCGTCCGGTGCGCTTCCGACGCTCGCATACAACGGTAGAGCTCCTTTGCCATCGCGCTGGATAATATCCGTTCCTGCACCGTAGCCGTTGAAATTTCGCGCGAATGCTCTTAAATAGTACTCTTCATACGGGCTCAGTCCATCGACGATTGCTTCAAATGGAACTTCGACGCCCTTGACCACTTCTTGGACAACCACTGACGCCCCCATTCCGGTTAGAAGCGTAGTGTCAACTGCGAAGAGTGGGAGATCTCCAATGTTCGACAAAAAGGTGATCGTCCAAGTTACGCCAAAAGCCGAGTTGTCCGTGCGCGTGACATTCAATCGACCAACAGTTGGTAAATTCTGGAGCTTCACTTGTACATCCAGAGCTGTGTCGTCGAAATTGATGACAGCACCAGGCGACTGAGCAAAACTGTTGCGAAAGTTGACAGCGAACGTCCCACCAAGATCATCGCCCGTGGCTTGCGTGGATATCGATTGCACCTCGTCCACTACTCCGCCGATCTCTTTCGTCGCCACCACAGAGGTAGAGTCGTACTGCCCCGTGATCCCAGTAAACGCCTGCGTTTGTGCTTCGTCTTCCATCACTGAAGCAGCAACGGTGCATGTCGCACAGGGAGCACCGAACACATTGGTCAGCAAAACACTCGCTCCTGTCACTTTGTCAGCGTGCAGGCACGGAGACTCGGGGCAATTCGTTTTGCTCCCCAGTGACAGAAATGTGATGAGCCACTGATATCCGTTCTCCTTGGTTGGTCCGTAGCGAGATACGCCCACTGTGCCGATTCCAGGGAGTCCATCCAGCGCTTTCTTCACTTCGATTGCTTCTGCGTTTGCGTTCACAGTCACTTTCTTCCGCTTGTATGCAGTGATATGCAGCGTTGACGGGTCGGGCCATTTGTCATTGCCCGTTGGTGCAACTTTCGCGATATTCAGCGACGTCCCAGTAATCGCTGTCACTTTGAACTCCCAGTTGCCGATCTTGATATGCTCGTTGACTCCAACAAACGGTTGGAAATCTGTCGCAGTAGTCACCATTTGCGAGTTCAGGGTAACTGCGACGTCACCAATCGCAGTGTCCTCCAGGTAAATGGCCGCACCGATTGTGCCTCGAATGTGGTACGAGTCCAAAGGCAGCTCTGTGTCTGTGAACGGCGCCGATGCATGCACAGTGAACATTTCGTCGCCAATCAGAATCAAGTCACCGCGATTCACTTTCCCGACCATCGAGATACTCGTCACCGCAGTCTTGGAGCCAGCAGCGACAATCGCAGTCGCCGAGGAGTCTGTCCACGAGCCTTCGAATCCAAGCGACAGATCGAAGCTTCCTCCGATCACATTCGCACCAGCAGTGTCTTCCGTCATTACCTCCCACACTTCTGGCGAGTAACCTGGAACTCCTTGCGTCACATGAGCACCAGTGAACGTCAAGACGCGGCTCTGTGGTAGTGTCGCCTGACAGCCAACCTGGTCTCCGATGAGCACGTTTGGCTGCTGTCCGCTCACAAGATACTTGCCGTCAAACTCGATCGAGTACACGAACCCGTTCTTCGCGGCGCCGTACACGGATCGAGATACGCTGACACTGTCGATATTCGGAAGCTCTTCTAGCGCCATTTCAAACTCCACCTCGGTCGCGTTCCAGGGGACACAGGAAGTCACGCCTGCTCCTGCTGCGTTTGTGAACGTCATCTTGTACGAGCCCGCGACAATTGGTCCGTTCGCTTCCACTTTAAATGTCTGCACGTCGTTCACCCGCGTCGCGACTTCCACTTTATATCCGAGCACCGGCGCGCCGTTGTTGCCTTCTGAATTAACGCGCTCCGGTGGCAGAAACTGCACGCGCACAGCCGAATCGCTCGCGGCAGTGATTAGAATCTTCTCTGGCGGGCCAGGTACATCCTGTGGCGAGAAAAGGTTCGCGCGCACGCCTTCCACCTGCATCAGGATCAACATGAACACCCAGCAGCAAATCGACCAGATGAGCACCGACGCTGCAAAATGCCAGATGGGGAGCGGGCGTCGCGCATGCCGAGTAAATGCCGCCACCATCGTGTGAGCTTGTGAACTTGTAGAGACTGCAGTAGCTCTTTGTTTCAACGGGTGCTTCAAACCACCACCGAGCGATACCGAAAATGCAAGGTAGATAGTGTCTTCTGCCCGTCTTCCTCCTTTTAGCGCGTGGCAGCTCGTTCACCGAGCGCACACGTTGATTGAGCTTTTGGAGCGTGTGCACACGCGAAAGCCAAGCGCGTCGTGATGCTGCGCGATGTTGTGACGCGGGGGTGCGGTGCGCTTAAGAGGAAGTGTATCTTTTTGTGCGCGGCTTGATCTGCGAGTCCATCGAGCGAGCGACCGCTGCTGTACGGTGGCGGGATGGACAGACGGACGAAGCGTCTCTCTGGCCCATCATTGCCAGCAAGATCCTTATTTTCCGCATCATTCGCACGCGACCTTTGGGTTGACAGCAGCAGCCTTTCAAAAAGTGTACCGTTCCGCACGGTACAAGTACCTTGCACTTGGAGGGAACCCAAAATAGTGTAACACCAACTATACATAAATGGTACGCTGTACCCATGTAATTGCCTTCAACACCCACCTGCCTTCACTTGGCAAAAATAGTGTAGAAAGAAAGCCGAGACGAACGAACGCCTCAGGGACGTGCCGCATTGCTCGCTGTGAAGAAGGCCCCATGGACGCGTACCACATCCTCGAGCGCATCGGCGAAGGGTCCTTTGGGAAGGTCTATCGTGGACGGCGCAAGTACTCGGGCCACATCGTCGCGCTCAAGTTCGTGACCAAGCGCGGCAAGAATGCGCGCGATCTTGAGAACCTGCGCGAAGAGGTGCGTGACGTGACGTGACGTGGACGATCTTTATCGCGCATTATGCGCTTGGAAGCGGAATGTCACGGATGATTGTTCGTATGTGGTTGTTGTTGTCACGCGTCTACAGATTCGCATCCTGCGGCGCTTGAACCACTGCAACATCATCGCGATGCTGGACTCGTTCGAGACCGAGGGTGAGTTCTGCATGGTCACCGAGTACGCGCAGGGCGAGTTGTTCCAGATCCTGGAAGACGACCACCAGCTCCCAGAAGATGAAATCCGCAAGATCGCGATCCAGCTCACTCAGGCGCTGCATGTGCTGCACTCGAACCGGATCATCCATCGTGACATGAAGCCGCAGAACATCCTCATTGGATCGAAGCAGCAGATCAAGCTGTGCGACTTTGGCTTTGCGCGCGCGATCTCGCACGACACCAGTCTGCTAACATCGATCAAAGGCACGCCGCTGTACATGGCCCCCGAGCTCGTGCGACAGCAACCGTACAACTACACAGTGGACTTGTGGTCACTCGGTGTGATCCTGTACGAGCTTGCAGTCGGACGCCCGCCGTTTTACACGGACCGAATCGTCTCGCTGATCGAGATGATCGTGCGCGAGCCTGTCAAGTACCCACCGACAATGTCTCCCGAGTTCCAGAGCTTTTTAGCAGGACTATTGAATAAGGATCCGTCCAAGCGTATGACGTGGCCCGAGATCTTGGCGCATCCGTTCGTGATGGAGACCTCCGAGCAGCAGCAGGCGCGTCTGCTGCTTGAAAGTCAAGTGCGAGCACTCCCACGCTTCTTCAAGGAGGACAACCATTTGTCCATGGCGGAAGTGAAGCCAAGCGTCGAGCGATTACGGACGTCTGGCGAGTGGAAGATTTGTGACCCGGAGACAGGTCGTCAAATCCAAAACAACACCAGCAGCACAGAATCGAAAGGGTCCGCTGCATCCTCGAACTCAAAAGTTCCCGAGCGAAGACCGCCAAACGCAACCTTGGAGCACAAGAAAGCGGGGGAAAGTGATCGTGTTGCTGCAACTGAGCAGTTCTTGGTCGAGTGGCACCGCTTTGGAAACGATCTGGAAACCAATTCTCTGAGCGGCAATGACATCCTGGAGAGCGATCCGTTTCAGCGAGCGCTTGGTACCCTGAGCTCAATCTGTGGGTTCAGCAACGCCGCTGCAATCCACGCTCCAATCATGTCGCTGATGCAAATCCAGTATCGCGCGCTGATGACGTTTCTAAAATCGATCGAAGAAGCGACAACGATCAAGAGCGTCATCGCCATTCGAGCGCTCACGCACAAGTTCCTCGACGCGCTTATCGCTGAATGCAACTCGACAGCAAAAGAAACCTCCGAGGCGTTATGTGACGTTGTCTACCAAGTTGTCCGGTGCTGCATGATGTTTACAACGATCGTCAACTCGAGCGATTTGAGCTGCGACGCAGATGACCAGATCAATTACCGCGAGCTATGCAAAGGTGATATCAAGGCTGTCAACACGCTGCTCAAGCTGAAAGGAGCACTGCTCTACAGCGCGCACTCGAAGACGCTCAAGTGGCTCGGCTCTATGTTGGATCGTTCGAAGAATCTAACACTCTTCCTAGAGCAAGTGCATCCCTCTGGTGTGATTGAAACACTTTGCGAAATACTGCGATCATCTGGAGCTTCACGCTCGCCTGGCGGGCGGATCACGAAAGGAGGACGAGATCTTGGCATGTACGCTGCATTTGCGCTTTCGACGTTTGTGCAGCCTGACGGGAAGAACTGGGGACCTTTGCAGCCGTTTCCGATCGTGACGTTGCTGTCTGACGCCAACCAGCCAATCAACCAGACCAGCCTGAAAGATCTGAAGCATTTGTTCAAGCTGCGTGTCAAAGTACATGCAGAAGTGGCCACGCAGCTACTCAAAAATGGACTGGTCGAGCTCCTGACGCTGCTATTCGGTGAGCTGAACGAACGTACGAATAAAAGCAACAACAACAACGGTGAAGAAGAAGATGGCAATGACGACGATGACCCCGACGACGAAGACGATGATCAATCGTCCGTCTGCTGTATCCTGAAGGTCCTCTTCCACGCCTGCAGGTCGTCAGCCCCACTTTCCAAGAAACTCCCCCAGACTCAGATCTCAAACCGACAGGGGCAAGCAAGCGACATTGTGTCGATCTTGCTGAACGGTATTGCCGCGAAAGTGTTGCGATCCATCGAGCTGTTCTTTGCTGTAGAGCTGCTCACTGTTACATTGCACCGCAGTGTCCTCACCAAAAACCAGGTTTGGCAATGTGCCAAGACGCTGTACCCGCTATTCTGTGAATCCAGTGACGTCGCACTACTCAATGCTCTGAGCAGTTTCTATTCAGATGCAGTCGAGGGCGGCGAGATCGATGAGTCGGTATTTGACGACGACGCAGCGGAAGAGAACGGATTTGAAGAGTACGAAGAAGAGCTCTGGCACTTTCTCGCGCGCGGATTTCTACCGGAGCGATGCGCAGAAGCTGTATTCCGGCTCCTCGATCACGACCAGTTCTCCAATTTGTCCGAGTCGCTTCGAAACGCGAAGCTTCAGATGCTTTCATGCTACAACATTCGGGCTCAGGGACTTATCGACGCAGGGGTTGTCTTGCTGCTTCGTGTGGCATCCAAAGCTGGAAAACAGCCAGCGGTTCAGCATGCGCGTTCTGGTTCTACACAAGAAATGGAGCCTGCAGACTCAAAGTCGGTCGAGATGAAGAGCTTTGTTGCGGCGTTTCAGCAAGAGCACGTATGGAGAATTGTGAGCAAGCTGTTGGTGAATGGAGGAAGCGACTTGTTATCTCCATGGGGACTCTTCTGTTTCCTGAAGCTCATGCGCATTGTTCGCGAAATCCAGTGTCACGATCCGCACATGGAAGCCGCGATCAACGAGCACCTCATTCCTTACCTTGTCAACCTGCTTGAGCTGAAGCACATTGTGTATCTCTTCCACTGGCCGGATACCGTTGGCGGTGGGAGCAATGCGGTGAAAGCGCTGGTGCACGCGATCGTCAAAGTGCTCGGGATCCCATTCATGCATGGCGTGTCGGAAGAGATGCTCGTCGGAACGCAGGAAGTGCTCTATGATGTTGAATGTGTGCAGAAATTACTGGGTGTGCTCCGCTTTGTGTTCTCAACGAGAGAGTTCCACTTGGAAGCCTCTGTGTTGGAGCTTCCGATGAGCTTTTTGTCTCGCTTGGTGACAAGCTCCGAACATTTTGGCGCGCAACTAGTGCGTGCCGACGGAATGCTGATTATCAAAGAGTGTGGCATGCTACACAGCGAGTGCTCGCCGTCACTGATCATCGACACGGTTCTGATTGTGAGTCAACTAGCTCGGAGCTCGCAAGAAAACTACGAGTGCATCCTGCGAGCGAACCTGCTTCCAGAGTTCCGAAGATTGATTCAGCACCAAGAACCGATGGTACGCGCAAAGGCGCTCAATTGCATCGGCAATCTGTGCAGGCATTCGACTTTGTTCTACGAGCAATTCGTGACCCCCATCGCCGGCTCCACCTCGCTCTTGGACGGTGTGATCCGAGGACTCGCCGACCCAGACAGCTACGTTCGCCGATTCGCCTGTTTCGCTATTGGAAACGCAGCGTTTCACAACAACTCGCTGTACAGCGCTCTCCAGTCTGCGATCTCGCTTCTGATCGATAATCTGCACGATCCAGAGGAGAAAACGCGGTCCAACGCCGGCGGTGCGCTCGGTAACCTGGTGCGAAACTCGGACGAACTTTGTGGCGATCTGTGCAATCACCAGGCACCACTCGAACTTTTCGAGCTCGCGATGACCGACTCGAGCCTCTCGTCGCGACGCATCGTGCTCTTCTCGCTGGGCAACTTTTGCGTGTATTCGCAGTGTTACGAGTCGATCCTCGAGGCCGAGCCGGAGTTCACACGTCACCTTGAACGCTTGCACGAAGAGGTTGACTCGGACGAGGTGTCGAAAAAGAACATTCGCCGGATCTTGTCGAAAATCGATGCGCTCAATGGTGGCGGAAGTGATACCAGCAACAGCAATGTGAGTGGCGGTTATCCCTCCTGACCGTTGACCGTTTGTCCATCTCGTGGTAAAGAAAGAAAATAGCATCCAGGCGACTGCTGGGCGAAGTGGAGTCTCTGAAAGCATACATTCTTCAACTGCGACGACGAGAGGAGAGAAAGCTAGCTGGTTGATGGGAGCGATGTCTATGGACGCGAAAGGGTTTTCTTCTCGCTTGCTGGTGGTGCTGGCGATCGCACTTCTACACGGCGCGATCTTCTTGGGTATGACGTGCAAGTGATGTTGGACGCCTACTTCTTTGTTGATGTCGAGTTCGGTCGCAACTGACCCGTTTATTATCACTCATGCCAATGGTTTTTGTTCATTTAGCGTTGAGTAACGAGCTGGTGCCCCGGCGCCCCGGTGGGTTTGTGTCCTTGCGAGGCAGTGAACGCCACGATGTGCAGCGTACGTCTCATTGCTTGTTGTGCTTTCACTTCTGTGATCTGGATGGGCGAACTGATGCATGTGTGTGAATGAACATAACAAAACAGCCAAGATGTACATGGGCGTCCAGCCGAGTCCAATGGCCTGTCCGATTGGCAAGTACCGCCCTCCCGACGCGGGCATCAAGCTTTCAGAGTGCGTGAAGTGTCCTCGCGGTGTGTACGGAGGTAGTCCAGGGCTAACCTCGAGTGACTGCACCGCCAAGTGCCCCAAAGGCACGTACAACGATCGTCCCGGCGGGAAAAGCATTTTGGATTGCAGTCCGTGTCCTCCTGGTACCTACGGATCGTCGGCGGGACTCACCACAAGAGCATGCTCCGGTCCATGTCCGTACGGCAAGTACTCGCTGCGCGAAGGCTTGCAAAGCGTCAGTGACTGTGAGGACTGCCCAGCTAACTACCGCGGCCCCAATGGCCGCCGCGGCAATGACCCGTTCCATGGTCACGAGGGGGGCTACCCTTGCGACCGGTACAACGACGGCAAGACGAGCCTGACCGGACGCGATGCAAACATCGTGGCAGTGCGCGAAGCCTACCTCGCGAATCCGCGGAACCCGAAGCGCAACTTTATCAACAACAACAAGTTCCCCGAATAAGATTGTGGAAAGGCAGGAGCAGCAACAAGGGATGGCAGGGCACTGATGGAAATGGAAAAAGCAGATCAGGATCAACAAGCAGTGGCTTCATTCACACAATGGATCCGAAAAAATGCTTATCATGGGTTCAACTCATGTGCCATTCAGTCAACTGCGGGATGTGCACTCTGTCTAGTTTCGTAATTTTTCGATTAAAGCCGGATTTTTCGCATAATTCGTCACCGCTTTTTTGCTGCATGATATCTCGGTTTTTGCATGAATGTTTCTAGCTTTCATTGAATGAAATTCAATGAAAACGAAAAGAGATCGTGGGAGTTCGCCCTCATTTGACCTTCCCATTGCCGTGTAATTCGCAACAGAACTCGCTCGTTCCTAATCCGCGAAGAGGCGCTTCGGATGGCGCACTGCTGGCTCCGTGGCAAGAGTGGAGAAGATCAGCTTATTTGCAAACAATGAACAAAACATACGAAGAAATATCGGTGTACTTTTAAAATGTCGATCTTCGCGACGCTTTTGTCACCAATCCTAGGGTCGTCACGTCGAAGGGTCCCAGTAATCATTCGCCGTGATCAAGAACTTCCGAGACCAGAGATATTCACGCGACAAGTGTTCAAAATACCGCGATTTCAAATTCACGATTGAAAACCACCTTTCCTTGAAATTGACAATCGCAGATCGATCAAATATGAGTGGTATTGCAATGCATCTGCTTTGACTCGTTGTGAGGTATTGGGTGCGAGTGTACGTGTTTGTATTGATGTGAATGTGAGACGCACCCACATGCTCAGATTATTGATTCGAAGTGTTTGTTTGACTGGAGATCTTCGTTTTTTCTGCCAGTCGTCAGTCAAGATAGAGGAAGAGAAGGATTTGGTTGGACACGTCGTCGTTTCTTTCTTTGAAACTGTTGTTTGGAACCCAAATCCTGAATTTTTGATAGAAAAGTGATTTGATGATTTTGCTCATTTATCTGTATTTTATTCGTAAATTATCCGTATTATATTACACTTCTTTTTCTTCAAGCAGATGGAATGCATTTTCTGCACGTGATAAATTCCAAAACAGGTGTATCGAAAATTATTTCATCAAGGTAGATCTATCTTTTATATACCTTATTTCGGCATTTCTTTACCTTTCATTCTTGCTCATTACATCCTGTTCTGTAGCATTTCTACATTCAGGTGGTACCGTGTCGCAGAAAAGAGGTGTATTTCCCGCGAATCTGCATGTTATTATCGTTTACTCACCGCGTCCTTTTCCTCCATTTCACTCATCTCGAGCGTTAGTTAACGAAGGGTCCAGTTTCCAAAACAGCGAGCGTGAAAGCGTCAAAAAGGAAAAAAATCGGCACCACCAGGCACGCCGACGCCTCTGCTCCCCCGCCCGCCGCGCTCTGTGTACACGCCTCGCCGTCTCTCGTCGAGTCCATCGAGCGTCGCCCGCCCCACGCGTCGCCTCGATTCCCTCCCCCTGCGCGCGCCAGTCTTCTCCCGTCGAGAAAGCCGCTGAACCCACTGGCGACCATCCACCCACTTATCGTCGTCACGTTCATTGGAGAGAACAGAACTCGGCACAGACAGCGTATAGACAGCTAAAGCAGCAGCAGCAGCCATGCCCAAGGTCGACGTCGACATCGATGACGACTTCCAGCATGAACAACAATACGAGGGTCCTCCGCTGTATCAAGGCGCCGGCGGCGTAGGATACCCACAACAGCAGCAGCAGTACGCGCCACGTCCGAGCTACAAGCAGGAACGCCAGATCCCGCCACGCTCGAACCAGAGCACCTCGACGTCGCACAGCCAGAGCCACCACAGCCACAGCAACGGGAGCAACTCGAACAACAACCAGTACAGCAACCACGCGGCGGACGATGACGACGACGACGACGATGAGTACAGCACGGACGAGTACCAGCGTACGCTCGCGCACGCCAACAGCTTTAACGTCGAGCAGATGATTCAGATGCGCGAGAGCAACGGCAACTTCCGCGACAGTCTCATGTTCCAGCCGCGCCAGACGGAAATGGGCAACCCGCTCATGCGCATGGACGACGGCTACCGCCGACAAACGAGCGGCAGCTTCAGTCGCACGTCGATCCCCGCGACATCCGCGGACGGACTAACGCCACTGCTGCAGGCGGCGCGCTCGGGCGACCTCGTGCTGCTCAACGCGCTGATCATCCAGCCGGGCACCGACATCCTGCGCCGTGACCCAATGTACGGCCAGACGGCGCTGCACTTTGCGATCCGTGGGGGTCACTTGGGGGTCGTGCAAGCGCTTCTAATGCCGCAGCTCGCCGGTTCGATCGTGAATGTCGCCGACAGCAGACGTAACACTGCGCTCCATTTGGCGGCGGCGAAGTCGCGACGCATGACCAAGCTGCTGCTCGAGAGCGGCGCGGACGTGAACTTCCTCAACATGCGCAACCAGACGCCCTTGGGCGTACACATCCTCACGGTTACCCGTGACGACCCGACCCTGACGGAGATCCTGCTCCAGTACCGAGCGAACCCGAACGCACCCGTGGACAAGTCGACGACGCTTCACGTGGCACTCGACAAGGGGCTCTACCAGATCGCGGCCCGCCTGGTGCGCCATGGTGCGCGGCTCGACCTCAAGGACGAGGCCGGCAAGATGGTGTTCGACAAGGTCGACCACAACATCCTCAAGATGCTGCTGAGTAAAGTGGCATTCCAGCCCGTGTGGGTAGGCGACACGGAGCGCGACGAGTGCATGGAGTGCGCGAAGAAGTTTGGCGCTGTGGGCTCGCGCCGCCACCACTGTCGCCTCTGCGGACGCCTACTCTGTTCGGCGTGCGCGAGCTGCCACATCAAAGGGAGCCAGCTGCCGTTCAAGCCCCGCAAGCGCGGCAAGAAGAAAGCCGAGCCGGCCGGCAAGAAAGTGCGCGTGTGCGCCACGTGCTTTGAGATCACGAACGAGCACGCGGTCAACGGCGGCAGCGGGCGGACGGCCTCGCGGACCAGCAGTAGAAAGCACTAAGAGTTGCGGATTGGCTGACTGACTGAGTGACTTCCACGACGCACGACGAGCTCAATTGAGCCAAGTGAGCGTGAGAAAAAGAGTGAGTAGCTCGTGATTTTGCCTGATTGATGATGGATGCGTTTCTTCTAATAATTCTTTAACACTCCCCCTACCTGGTCTTCTGCTTTCGATCGAAGAAAGTGAGCCAAGTACCTTCCTCTTCAGTGAACAACAACGAGTGCTGTTGTTGATATAAGCTAAGCGCCATTATCGTTGTTGTGCATTAGATAATGAAAAAAACGATGGTGTGGTGCGTTAAGCCGCTTTACAACCTCACTTGATTGTCAACATCGCCTGCGTTCTTGCATCACTTTGTTTCTCCTACCACTTGGCTCTGCATGCCGTCACCACGACGCTTATCATCATTTGCCCCCAGCGTCCCTGGTCTTTGCGGAAATGATGCACCAACGCTCACCTTCACCAACCGATCACAAACAAGCGCAGGTGTTAACCATGATGCAAAAAATCAAGACAACCGCAAATCCATGTGGGTGAAAAAAAGAACACTTGTTACGATAGGATGGAGAAAATGGGGTGAAGAGATCCTTCTCTCAAGACACGACGTTTCTTGGGTTGCCTGTGAGCTTCTCGCTTTCAGCACTTGCTACTCGCAATGCTTAGTTGTCGATGGTGCTCATGTACACGACGAGGTCGACGAGACGGTTGGAGTAGCCCCACTCGTTGTCGTACCACGACACGAGCTTGACGAAGTTGTCGTTGAGCGCAATGCACGACGACGCGTCAAAGATGCTCGAGCGCTTGTCGTGCAGGAAGTCGTTCGACACGACCTCGTCTTCGGTGTAGCCGAGGATGCCGTTCATTGCGCCTTCAGAGGCAGCCTTCACGACAGCCTTGATCTCTGCGAGCGTGGCCGATTTCTCAATGCGGCACGTCAGGTCAACGACCGACACATCCGGGGTTGGCACACGAAACGCCATGCCGGTGAGCTTGCCGTTCAGCGCTGGGATCACCTTGCCGACAGCCTTGGCAGCGCCGGTCGACGATGGGATGATGTTCTGGCCGCAGCTGCGTCCCGCACGCCAGTCCTTGCCGCCGCGGGATGGACCGTCAACTGGCAACTGGGTGGCCGTCACGGCGTGCACCGTGGTCATCAAACCCTCGACGATGCCGAAGTTGTCGTTGATGACCTTGGCGAGCGGTGCAAGGCAGTTCGTCGTGCACGACGCGTTCGACACAATGTGCGCCGAGCCGTCGTACTCCTTGTGGTTCACGCCCATGACGTACATCGGGGTGCCGTCCTTTGGTGGCGCCGAGATCACGACCTTCTTGCAACCGCCCTGGATGTGGGCATTCGCAGACTCCGTGGTCGTGAACACACCGGTGGATTCGCACACGTAGGTGGCGCCGGCCGTGCCCCATGGGATCTCCGACGGGTTGCGCGCCGAGAACACGTGGATCACTTGGCCGTCGACGACGAGGTTGCCGTCCTTGTGCTCAACGGTGCCCGGGTAGCGGCCGTGGGTCGAGTCGTACTTGAAGAGGTACACCATGTACTCGATGTCCATGAACGGGTCGTTGATGGCGACGACCTTGGTCTTTGGGTTCTCGATGGCGGCGCGCGCCACGAGACGACCGATGCGGCCGAAGCCGTTGATACCGATAGCGATCTGATCAGCCATTGTAGAGACGGAAGGTGCTTGGGGGTGGGGAGAGGTGGTGGTGGGGATCTTGCTTGCGTTGCGCAAATTGGATAATGAGCCTCCTTTCTTTCTCTGTGGCAGCTCTAAAGCATTAGGCGATCTTTTCGTCTCGGCCGTTGGGTGTTGTTTTGTTGGGTCTTGGGTTGTCTCTTTTGCATCTCGCTTCGAAGTTCCGCCATTTAACCTAAAAAAAGACAAGGTTTTATGAGTAAAACCTTGCTTCTTTTGCTTGTCATCATGATGCTCAGCATGACGATAGATAGATGGATAGATAGTGGCTGTATGTGTGAATGTGTGAGGGATGCCCTGTCATTGTTTCTCGTGGAAAAAAGAGAGAGAGCTAGTGGTCTCCGCAGCGCCACGCTCTTTAAATGCAGTTGCCGTGGCAATTGGCTCATCGTGGACGCATTAGCTCAACGCTTTTCCAGAACTCTGCTCGTCATTTCAGCGTCCAGGATTCCGCGCTAAAAAACCTTGCTCTCGTGTCGAAACAGACGTGTTGAACCTCTCATTTTTCAAGCGTGACAGCGTTTACGTGTCCGCGGTCGGTAAAAACAAGTTGCGCATCCTTTTTACATCTCGCTCTCTGCCAATCAGAGTGTTGCACGTCCGTAAAAAGTCTCCAAAGTTGTTTTTTACGAGCGCAGGTGGTGATGCGCCGCGCTGTCCGTGGTGACGTAGAAAAGCAGCTGTTGTATGCTGCGCACCCCAAGCACCAAAGCCGTCCCAAAAAATCAGTGAGGAGCTCCGCATACAAACGCCAAGAGATACCATCGACGCACTTCACACCTCCCACTCGTGTCTTTGTCGAGAGAGGATGGCCACGCACTTTGTGTCAACACAGCGGATTTATTCTGCAAAGACAAGCGCCACCGTTGACCAGCAAAAGCAAAATTCGAAGCGTCAAGCGCTTCAATGGTCAATGGTCTTGGAGTGAGACAACTCGAACCAATCTGTCCGTCATTTTTGCTTGCAGACTGCTCGGTTTGCTGTCTCGGATTCGATGATCATGCCCCTCCCCACACGCCGTGTTTATGTTGATGAGAGGCGCGTGGGTGGAGGGGAAAAACCAGTCGTGCCAGCGTGTACTGAAGATTCGCTTTCTGTTTCTGATTTTGGGTGGATCCCCTTCAGTTGATGTCAGCAGCCGAGGAGAGAAACGCTCTGCTCGTGGGGATCTTTGATGCTTCGCTGCGCGCGTCCAAGCAGCATGCTGTCATTTCTCTTTTCTCTGCTGCTACTACTGAATACACCGAACGCGGTGGCCTCATGTAAGTTGGCGTCGGACTTTTTGCAGGAGAGCTCTTCGTGGCCGTCAACTACAGAGCGTGCCCCATGACATCGCATATGAGCTCGATATCAATCTGTGGCAGCTTCTCCCGTATTGGTCAGTGCACGATATATTTGCGAAGATCTGATCGCTCTTAGGCAATCAGATTTGTCTTTGATTGTGTTGCAATAGGTTTCTTGCGAGATGGAGGCGAACGTGCGTGTTTCGAGACCAAGTGCACTGAGCGAGAGCTCTTTGATGTTGCCATTTGCAGAGCATGCTCGAATGATACCAGGTGAGTGCGGCATCAGTAGCCATCCTTGCTTGTGCGAGTAGCTACACAGATGTTGCCCGAGTGACCATAGGGTCGTGCGAAAAGGTGCTTGAGTAAGTAACAGTGGAGGTAAATGCGCTTCTGTCAACTCGCATCAGTCCTCAGCGTTTGCTGCTTCTTCTTTGGTCGTGAGAAGCTTCGAATGAGACAAAGCGGACGCTTAGCAGTTGCATAGAGCCACCGAAGCTTGCGCCCACGTGAAAAAGCACTCAATCAAGAGCAAACTGCACGCAAAGATTTGTTTCTTAGCAGTAGATTGCATGACGTATTGTTACGGCGTTCTCTCGACCGAATCCTCTTTGCGTATGGCGCGAATGCCGCCACGATCAATAGCAGAGCAGCACAGAAGAAGACCCTATTGCAAAGCTAGCCACACACACACACAAGTGCATTGAACGCGGTGATATTGAGAAGGACTGACAGTGCATTCAATCGCGACGGGTGCGTCCTTCATCTTTACTTTTCTCTCGGTCATACCATGATAATGGGGTGACAATAAAGTTGAAGCAATGTTATGTTGAAGCGACGTCACGCTGGCTCGTCACTCGCAGCCAGCATGAAAACGGTACACTGTGCCGTTTGCGGTGGTACTAACTGTAGTACATTTTTGGCGCGTTGACTTTGCCGAAAGCAATCTCCTGGCGCGAGATTGACGGGTTTTCAGCCAATCAACGAGCGCGTAATCTCAATCCTGGATCGATCCGTCGGTCATGTTCGCTGATACACAATCCAAAATGAAGCGTCGGTCACGAGCGCAAGCTGCCGCTGGAGGCGCTGGTGCCCAAAGTCCAAGAGATGGCGGCTCGTCTGGTGGCGCTGCAGAAATAAACGACAATGGCGCATCTGGTGATGCAACTGTGGCTGAAATCGATCAGGAAATGACGACGCAGCAAACGGATGCTCCCAGCAGCAATGAACCTGTTGCTGCTGCTGCCAGTGCTGGTGGAAACGGTCCAGGCAGCGCTCGAGTGACGCGAGAGCGCGCGCTGTACTTCGCCACCGGCCAGAGAGCGTCTCCAACGTCCTCTGCTCCCAGTGCAAGACGAGCAGCTGCTCAAGCTGCTGGCGAGCAGAAAGAAACCTGGCCCGGATACTTCGCCACTGCACGTGATCTGGGTGAGAACCGACTCAATGCGCAGGCGGCTCGGCAGGAAGAGCTCCAGCGCAAGGAGCAAGAAGACGCGAAGCTGGCGGAGACCAAAGTGGTCTGGCTACCGAGGAAGAAGCCGCGGACGACCGTGCTTTCGCAGGAGAACCTGATCCTGTCGCTCCAAGAGCTGGCGCTGCAGTGCCTTGCGAAGCACATTGAGCTCCTGCCGACGCTCGAGTACATTGACGCGACGGCACGTGCTCAAGTAGCAACGGCTGTCGTGAAGCTGCGCCGCATGAAAGCTGAAGGTGAGCTGACGCATTGTATAGGATGAAGCTCATCATCTTGGAACTGACTCATGTTGCATGAATTGTGTGTTGTTATTTTTCTACTTTCGACTCTACCAGTGCTGCCGCTGTTCATCTATCCGGGCGTGACCGAGATCGACATCCCCGACTGCTCCAACATTGACGAGGGCTCATTTATGCGAACGCTTAAAGAGTGTCTTGACCAGGGGCTCTCGCTGACCATTCTCCGTCTCGGTCTGTGTGGCCGCTGCATTGCAGATGACGCGATCAAGGACCTCGGGTAGGCTGCAAAGCTACTGTCAACGAATCAATCATGCTGCGCTGATGCTGACGCTCGAGCTTGGTGGGTGGCTGTATACTCATATGTCTTCTATCTGTGTGTGTCTTTCCTTTTTGCCAGGGACTCGCTTCGCACTGTGGAGCAATTGCGCGTGCAGGGTTGCTACCGACTGTCGGACGCAGGCTGTGAAGCGCTTGTGCGGCGCTGCGCGCCGTCGCTGCAGGAATTCGAGCTATCGTGCAACCAGCGGATCACCAAGCAGTCGATCGACTATTTCAGCGAGCTTGAGCAGTTGCACTCGCTCACGCTGTCCGAGTGTCCGCAGCTCGACGACTCCGCGCTAGCATCGCTGTTGACGATGAAGAACCTGCGCAAGCTCGCACTCAACCAGATGGAGCGGCTCACGGACAAGTTCATCTGCGAGCTTGTCGCGCACCTGCCGAACCTTGAAGAGATCTCCATTGCGCGATGCGCGCAGCTCACGGATGTCGCGGTGGGTGCGATTCTCGAGAACTGTCGCAGTCTCAAAGTGCTTGACCTTTCGGACCTGCATCTTCTCACGGACAAGTGCTTCGAGCCGGTGAGTGAGCGACCATGTGATGTGATGTTATCCTCTTGGAGCTATTATTAATGGGCGCCAAACCCAGTAAACCTATGCGTTTAACATGTTTCTTATTTTATCGCATGTGTAGCTCCGCACGCATGGTCACCCGCTTCGAAAAGTCTCGATTCGTGGCTGCCTGGGCTTTACTGACAATGCAATTGCGCACCTCGCGGTCGGCGCGAATGCGTACCTGGAAGTACTTGAAATGTCCAGCATTGCGGTACGTAACCGTCACGACGGTCGGCCGCCTCGTCATCAGCACGACTCGCGCTATTGTGTGCAGTCGCGGCATCCATCTACAATATTCTTTCGATGGCTGCTGATGCTTGTGTGTTTTTGCT
The DNA here is from genome assembly GCA_038051095.1 of Globisporangium irregulare. Taxonomy (NCBI): domain Eukaryota; phylum Oomycota; class Peronosporomycetes; order Pythiales; family Pythiaceae; genus Globisporangium; species Globisporangium irregulare. The sequence goes on from JALBZZ010000022.1 coordinate 64,974, forward strand.
GACTGACTTCACGGACCCGACCATTTTGTTTTGTTTGTGTTATGCTTTTTTTGGTAGGAGACAACGGACGCGTCGCTCATGGCGCTGAAAGAGTTTTGCGCCACGGGTTTGCAAGTGCTGGACATCTCGTTCTGTCGGAAAATGTCAGAGGACGCGCTTGGCGCGTTCACGGACGATTGCGCGGCACTCAAGTCGCTCGTGCTCTGGGGCTGCACACAGGTACGCAAACGAGTGAACATGACACAACACCGCGTGATAACGCAACATGGCTGGATGGGGAATGCTAATAATGGCTTGCTCGCTGCGCGGACTAACGGAGTTGCTCATCATTATCCTTCGTAAATTGTATGGTTGTGTGCTTTTGTTTGTACAGATCACAGCGCGGTTCCTGACGTGCCACTCGCGCGATGAGCTGCTCGTCACAGGCCACCCGCTGCTCACGGGGCTTACCATCAAGTACTAACTAACTAGCGCTTGAACGTCGCGCTCCGCATCGTAATAAGCACGTGCCGCAAGAAAAGAAAAAGGAACCGCCAGTTCCCTTTATTCGTCCCAAGAGAAATGAATTCTCAACTTCCTCAGAGGTGTAGTTTATTTCCATTTGCCTTTTTTTCTCCATATATAGTAATAACAGTCCTGCTTTTGTTTTGAAAGGATATGCGGCATGTGGGAAAAGTGTCCTCCTCGCATGGAGAGAAAGTCCATTTGCGCACTTCTAATGTCTGGGAAAAGTGTCCATCGTTGCCCAACGGCACGCGAAGGGTCCATCACGCGATAACGGTTGCCTTTATAATAAGTGTCTCCACCACCCAAATTCGTTGAAGCGCTGAAGTCTGCTGGCTGATGCTGCGTGGCCGCAAGGGAATGATGCCATCTTCAAGGTGCGCGTGACATGGCATGGCGATGGATGGTGAAGGGCGACGCCTCGTCAGTCAACTAAAATATATAAAATGAAAATGGCAGCTTCTTTATGCGACTGGCGCTCCCGCTGACGTGGTCGTGGTCCCTCCCTGGGGGGACGGTTACCCGCCAAGTTTGTTTGTTCTAAGAGCGCGCGCTCTCTCTGTCTGTGAGTGGAGCGCGAGGTCACGCTTTCGTCACTTGCGTCAGTTTGAAGAAGCTGCGCGAAAACACGTGACGCTGCTTTGCTGCGCACGAGCATTCACCAGAATGCTCAAGCTGCGAACGGGAAGAAAAGATCCGAAATGTACGCTCGCACATCTAAATATCAACCCATGGGGCTGAGGAGCAGCAGCATGTGGCATTCGTGGCGGAAGCGATCCAGGGACGGGTCGTCGGCACCTTTCAACGATTTCACCACTCACTCCACCCTCACTCACTCGCACTCGCTCGTGCGACACTTGGTCGGACCGGGGACCCTGCGATTTGCGAGCCGCGCCATTTTAAAAAAAGATCTTGGTCGCTGTATGCTGCTCCTCTGAGGCCGAAGAGTCCTCTCTGGTAGATATTCTTTCTTGATGGAAGAATAAGCACAAAAATGGGACCGCCCACCACTGTCGACGCCTTGTCTCCTGGCAAACTGCGACGCCAACGGCTCCTGGGGTGCAGCAGCAGGGTCTCGGATTCGCTTCGCAGCCAAGATTACTCCCGAGCCACCTACTACCGCGAAAGGACGCGCAGTAGGACACCCACACAGAGGCAGGGCAGGCAGGCAGGCAGCCACAGCTGGCAGTCGGCTCGAAGCACACGTAGCAGCAGTGGCTGATGGTTTTTTGCGAGTCGCCTCTTTTCCCGACTTTTTCTTTGACCACACAATTGCATTTCCTTCAAACCTCCAACGACAAACGAAGACCACCACAACCACGCGGAAGAACTCGCTCACCACCAAGCCACCATGGACCGACGATTCTCCCCCTACCAACGGCGAAACCCAAAGAAGTGAGTTCTTGATACGATGTTGATAGCACGCACACTTTGCGCTCGCTGCAATGGATCCTAACCATTTGTTATGCTTCTCTTTGACAGAACCAAGCCCGTCAATGTTAGCCAAGCTGAAGAACCTTGGGCCATTGAAGAGGTAAACCTATGGGCCCACTGCTTCTGCCATTCCTTCCTTGCCAGTGTAAATCCCCCGAGGCAGCGTCGCTCACCTTGTCTTCGGTCTTCTTCTATTGCAATGCCAACAGGACGAGCTGCTCCGCAGCGCAGTGTACAAGCACGGCGGCAAGAAGTGGAAGACCATTGCCACGTTCTTTGAGAAGCGCTCACCGTCTCAGTGCAATCTGCGATGGAATGAGCTCCAGAACCACGGCACTGCTGTGAAGAAGCCGTGGTCCCCCGCTGAAGACTTGAGGATGCTCGAGCTGGTCAAGTCACATGGCGCTGGCAAGTGGGCTGTCATCGCATCCTACCTCCCAGGCAGAAACGGCAAACAATGTCGTGAAAGGTGAGTTTTTAGTCAGCCTCCAGAGTGACTCAGCAATGTTACGAACCCAGCTTCTCACCTTGTTGTGTGTATTGTCTTGTGTTCTCCCATTCTGAAGATGGCACAACCAGCTCAACCCTGCAATCAAGAAGAGCCCCTGGACTTCAGAAGAAGACAACATCATCATGGAGATGCAAGCCAAGTACGGCAACCGGTGGGCAAAGATCACGGAGAAGCTTCCAGGGCGGACGGACAATGCTGTGAAGAACCACTGGCACTCGTCGATGAAGGCGAAGCTGAAGAGTCCGACCTCGTGCTCGACCTCGTCCTCTTTGAACAGCGATGCTACCCCTTACAAGAGCTCCACATGTGCTGCTGGCAATGGCAATAGCAAGCCTTCTCGCAAACGCTCAAGCAAGAAGATCACACAGGCTGCATCGAGTCGCAGCACAAAGCGGGGGTCAGTCGCACACCACGAGCGAGGGTCTTCATCCCCGGACTGTGTCTCTGCAATCGCCTGCGACGCACAGCTGAGCTCTTCGTGCGAAGACTTTGCGAGCTTTGCGTTCCACGACCCAGTTACGGATGAGCTATTCGATCTCCCACGCCACGTCTTTGAAGATGTGACAGATCCGCTGGGTTTCATGCGCGACAACGCGTTCGCTGTAAGTACCTCGCCTTCTTGATGTGACTTTTAGTATTGATCTGTGCAGCTTACTTATCCACTTGTCTTACCTGTGTAGAACGCGGTTGTTTCTTTTCCTCAAGAGATTGCCTGTGAAGACTTTGTCGCTGCTGTACCACAGTACCCGGCAGATGAACCTTACGATGACAATGCTGCCATTCACTTTGAAGAGATGCTGCTGAGTTGTGTGTCGCCAGACGTGGACGGCGACGACTGCACAGCGCCGCTCAGCATGTCGCCCTGCTACGTGACTTCCAGCTGCGTGTTTGAAGATGACGCGGGCTCGAGCATGACGACAAGCACGGAGTGCGATGAGACACTGGGGTCGCTGGATGAGCTCTACTCGTCCGAAGAAGACGACTACTGCGCTGTGAAGTGCGAGCTGCCTGTACTCGAGGTAGTGTACGACAACAGTGTTTCAAGCGTGGATCAGTGCTCTCAGCATCAGCAGCCTGAGCTATCCCCGTGCAGTGCAGACGAGTTCAACCCGATGCTCTTTGGGTGGGATCAGTTTCCAGTAGGACTGCCTCCAATGGAGCTCCCAGTGCTGCACTCGTTTGCAGACAACAGTGTCGCTGGTGGACATGATGTCGATGAAGTCACTGGTGAGCTACCTGCGCTGCACGCCGAGACGATCTCCGGCATGGACAACGGGTCAAGCGACTGCTGCAGCGAGGCGTCGCTGAGCTGCTTACCAGACGACTTTGACGTGCTCGTGCGGCAATTGGTTTGATTGTGTAGTCTATTGTGTGTGTGTATGTATGAAGAAACGAATGTTATCAATCGCGCCAACGACAGGGCAACGTCACATGTAGTCAGGAAGAAGACAGTCATCCTAGCATAACAAATCATTTAAATATTTCCACAAGCGAGCAAGTAAGTCATGTGCTGTGTGTGTCTTATGTGAGTTGGACATCCGACGTCGGTTGTTCGTTCCGCAACACAAATGTTCGTGAGCGTGCGCTGCGTTCGTGCGACTGAACAGCACAAGACACAACAACATCAGCAAGCGACGGCGGCGTGCGCATGGTTTATGTATGCAAAGCGCGCTCACCTTATTACACGCAGTTGCCGACCGGTGTACTATCCGTGGAGAAGCTCGCGCGCATTGTCATCCTCTCCGCGGCGTCGCAGGTGCGAAGGCGTTGCCTTCTTTCTTATTTATCCGCAATTGCTTTTGCTTCCTTTCCTGAAAAGGAAAGGAGAGAAAGGAAGGAAAGGTCTACTATTGAAGCATCTCACAGTGCACGTGATTTTTAAATAGTGGGCCATGCTTGAATAATGGCCCTATGTTGATTCGCGCTCGCTCCAAAGACGCCGGCGACATTTTCAAGAATCGAAAGCGAGATGATCGACCGCCGGTATCACCGCTCGCTGCAGCTGTTCACATGGGGTGCGTGTGCCGCAATGACCACGAAGCTCGTGTTCTTCACCGACTACTCGACGCGCCGCGGTCGCGAGCAGCCGCACGTCTTCACGGATGTACGTTTTGCAAACCTTATAGCTGACTGGCTGTGTCATGTCTGAACTGCTCTCTTGACGATGATGGCGTTGCCAATACCGAGATGAGTGGTTTATTGGAGCTCCTCAAGAATGTCATGCGCGCTGAGCTAACCACCTGTACTGCGTATATTGTTTACTTGATGTGTGCGCATATGCGTACGTCTGGTCGAATTGGGGATCGCGATGAGCAGCTCCAGAAGTTTGCCGACAGGAAGCTGGACGAATTCTTCGGCGTGGATCTGATTGCGGAGACACCAAAGGATGCAAAGCCTCCGACCACAGCCGCCGCCGCTCCTTCTGCTGCTCCTAAGAAATGATTGCTAGGTCATCGTGGTCTCCGTAGCGGTGTTGCATACCTCTGTGATTTGTGGATAGGGAGGACGAGGTTTGGGAGCACCACACAGATTGATAGAGAATGGTGCGTGTTGACGAGTGTTCATAAAGACTCACTCAAGTGCAGTCCCAACAATGTAGCTCTACGAATTCGTTCAGTGATGATTTGGTTGGTAGTGTTTGGTTTTCCTTATACAAAAAAAAAGAGGTGCGTGTCAAAAAGCTACCTACAGATGCAGATTCTTGTAGTAAATTCACTTATATCACTCAGCTTCGTTCTTCGCATTACTGCTCGTCGGCTGCTTCTGGGGCTGGTGCTGGATTCGCCTGTGGCGCAGGCTTAAAGACTGCAAACTGCGGACGAGGCGGCTTCCTCTGCGCGCCGCCCATGGACGCCGCGCGCTGTCCGACCATGCCTGGTCGCATAGGCGGTGGCGCCATCATCGCCGACAGCGGGTCTTTCTTCATCAACGCAGCATGCGCACGCGCTGGTGGTGGTGCCATCAACGCAGCGAGTGGATCAACAGATCCACCACTGATCGATCCTGGAGCCGAGTGCGTGCCTGGAGGGCCCATCGCACCGGGTGGTCCGCCGCTGCTCGACGACGGCGTGCTGCCAGGCAGAGGTCCTGTTGGCGGTGCACTTGGCATCGCTGGCTCTTCCGCAGCAGTCTCTCCTGGGAATACCCAACGATTCTTCTCTTTGTCAAAGTAGGCCTCCATTTGCACCCCGAGCTTTGCCACTTTCGCCTCCGGGTTCATTTTCTTGGTAATGAAGTTGCCAACGAGATCCGAGAACCAACTCGACTTGGAGCCACTCGGTGGTGGGGTCTTGGAGCGAGCAGTCTTCTTCACGTCCTTGAACTTTGGACTCGCCGAGCCCTTGTCACTGGATGGACCGCTCGACGCTGCCGCGTCTGCTGTCCCCGTTGGTGCTGGCGCAGAAGTCGGGCTGCGAGATTTGTCGGACGCGCGGCGTGCCGAAACAGCTACTCCCTTGCCAGCATCTCCAGATAGATCCAGCGTCGGCTTCTGGAAGGACGATGGAGATGCTGGCATCGAACTTGGAGCCGAGTTGGAGAAGTGAGGCTGGTTCGGAGCATGCTGTCCTCCCGCCATATGCGACTGATACTGTGGCTGGGGTGGCTGAGGTGGGAAGCCTCCTTGTGAAGACGGAGGTCCGTTGTCAGAGCTTGAAGATGGGGGAGGCGCCGTGTTTGAGCGTGCTGGTGGCGCAAATCTGTCTTGGGCTTGTGGAGCTCCATTCACAAACTGAGCGTGAGGGTTGCTTCCAGGACCAGAGTATATGCCAGAAGGAGTCGTCGCCACACCGCCATTCGGTCCAAACGCGCCTTGCGATGAAGTGCTCGATGGGCCATACTGAGCGCTTCCGTGGGCTCCGTACGGATCATTTTGTATTGATGGCGCAACACCACCAGGGTGTTGTTGACCGTAAGCGGGGAACGACTGGGCGTGCTCGCGCTGATATCCTGCTGGACCAGCGCTCGAGTCGTTCGAGCGAGGAGCAGCTTGCTGCTGTTGGCCGTAACCAGGGTACGTTTGGGATGGAGTCTGTGGGTATCCTGGGGCGCCATTATTCGAGCGAGGAGCTGCGTATGGATCAGCAGCAGCTTGAACACCACCCTGCTGCCCGTAACCTTGGAAAGACTGCGACGGAGTACCAGGGTATGTTGGAGCAGCATTGCGATCGTTCGAGCGAGGAGTAGCTTGCAAACCTTGCTGGCCAAAGCCAGAGTATGACTGAGAAGGAGTGCTTGGGTACGCACTGGGCTCATTAGAGTGAGGAGCGTTCTGCATTCCTGGTTGGCCACCATAGCCAGGGTACGCTGGAGTTGGGGCGCCAGTCATGTATGGCGATGGGGCTGCCATGGGCTCGTTTGAGCGAGGAGCTCCGTACCCGATATTTGGTGGAGCTTGCTGTCCGTATCCTGGATACGACGGAGAAGGAGCACGTTGTGGCGCCACTGGTGTGTTCCTCACATCATTGGAAGGTGGGGCAGGTTGGCCACCTGGCTGTTGCGGGTAGCCAGAGTAGGTCTGGGTTGGAGTGTTTGGATACGATGGCATAGCGTTCGGGTTGTTCGAGCGAGGCGCACCAGGGAACAAGCTGCTTCCCGATCCATTTTGTGGCCCAGAAGATGCAGCGCTTGGAGCACCAGAGCCATCGCTTCCTTCGACCACTCTGTTGACAATCTTGCCCATAATGCTAAGCGCACTTCCGAACCCCCACTTGCCTTGCTTGCTGTTATTGGTGGAAGCAGCGACAGAGTTCACGCGGTGCTGGCCAAGGTGTTGACGCAATCGATCGTCCAGGACAGTCAACTGGTTCTGCATTCCCTCCAAGTACATCGACGTGCCAGGCTTCATTGTTGCTGTCACCGCCCTGATGATCGACAGCATCGAGCTCACGTACTTGAACGACGTCTCGAGTTTGCCATGGTCAGCAAGGATCATCGCGTATATGAGCTTGTACCCTTGGAAAGGGATCATGTTGGTCGCACTGCCACTCGATCGCTTCTGGATCCACTCGTAGATCTCCGTTCGCTGCACAGCAGACGATGACACGTAGAAGCGCGCTTCTTTCGGCGTTCGGTGGTCTGCTCCAAGAAGCGCGATCTTCGAGCTTGGCGACGGTGCCTCGACAGCGATGCCAGCCGAAAGGTAGCAAACATGAGCTGCGAGGATCGACCCCGCCTCTTTCCAGAGTCGGTCGCCGAGCTCCACGAGAATCTATACATGTTGACAAACGACAATGTCATCGTGAGAAATAAGCTTCAACAGCAAACAAACCCGGTTGATCAGGCTGTACGGTACCTTGCTGGTGTCGCCAGTTCTGTTTGCAAGAATGACTTGCGCATGCGTAACCCAACTCGAGAGAATCGAAGATGACTGTTCCTGCTGGTGGTGGTTGATTTGTAACAGCTTCTGTGGCTCCTGCACACTCTTCTCTTGTTGATCCGCGAACGACATGTACAATGCGCGGCATGGATCACCAATAGCGTAGTGACCCTCCAGGTACGTGCGCAGTACACGCTACAGAGAATAGATAAAGAGCAACAGGAATATGTTAGCGATCGAACAAAATGGAGACACTCGAAACCAGCCATAGTGGCATAGCATCATCAAAAGCACACAAACCTTGTACTCGTCCTTGTCTGTGAACGAAGCGATAAGCATGGCTTCTGGCCACATCTGCGCGTGAATCGCGACATCGACTGCCGCCTTGCGATCGCCGACCAAGAGAAGGTCACGAATCGTGTTTGCATTCTTCACCAACAAATCCGGATGCTGCAGCACACATCAAAACCCATCCATTAGAAATGACGTACAGAGAAAAGCAGACATCGCAAAAGTTATTGAAAATTGGAATAGAAACGTACCATTCCTGTCTGGACAGGTCTTGGCGGAGGAAAGCTTGGTGGCTGGTTTCTGTAGTTCGAATACAAATAACAGGAGCAAAATCGTCAGCAAACCGCAACCTCCCACGAAATGTCAGTGTCAGCACAAAGAGCGCACATGTACCCTCGGCGGCGATGGTCGCTCTCACGGAGGAGAGTAACCAGTTGAACTTCCGGCGAGTCCGGGTCGCTCGGGTTCGCGGTAGGGTCCGAGCGAAGCTTCCCGTTACACTTGACCAAGATTTTCAAAATGCCCGACAACAGACGCTCATTTTCTTGCTGATTTGACAATGTAGCAGTGTCCTTCAACTGGTCTTCCAAGTATTGACTGAACAGAGAAACACACAACACGCAATGGTGAGTACCACAAATAAAGTTCCCACCAAGAATACCTGCAAAATAACTTACAGGACAACATCCTCCGATACATTCTCAGTCAGTGGGCCAGGGAACACCTCCAGCTGCTCAAAGTGTCGGTCCTTCGGGTGGATTTGTTCCATTCGGTAAACGCTGACTGGTCCCTTGCGCAACTCGTCCAGTGCAGAGTTGTCACCTGGATACGATGGACTGTCCAATAAACACAAGATAGCCACAACAGTTGTTAGCCCACATAAAACCAGTGTTCCTGCTCGATGAGGAGGTGATAGCGCAAAGACTTACACTGGCTGACGCGGGCTGTTGCGGAAGCTGCTTCCAGCAATGTTCAAACGCAGTTTTCGCTTTGGGAACATTGTCACAATGTTGCCACCAAAGCCAAACGATGCCAAACAGGATGGCGCAGGCACGCACGGGTCCTTGTATTTGCTGCTTTTCGACACAGGTGCTGGTGCTTGCTTTTGGATCCCTCCGTACGCAGGCGCAGCGCCGTAACCACCGTGAGTAGACGAATTGTAGTCTTGAGCATACGATGAAACAGCAGCTCCACTAACTGCTGCAGCAGTCTGACCATAGAAATTGGCAGTCTGGTGGTGCATCTGTCCAGCAGGCGCTCCTTGAGCAGCATAGTTGCTGAAATTACCAGGTGCTTGTGGGGCTTGAGCTGCAGGGACTGCAGCGGCGCCATACGCATGAGCCGTCTGTTGGAAAGATTGCTGCTGGTGTTGCTGTGGGTGGTAGGACGCCTGCGGTGCAGACGGCTGGAATGGTGCGTTGTTGCCACCAAACCCAACGCCTGCTTGAGCAGGGGCGTTCGCGTGCTGCTGAGGCGCTGACGAGAAGAAATCTGATGACGGAGGAGCACTTGAATCGAATTCACCTGGTGCCGATTGCTCAAAGCCTCCATACGCTGGAGCAGGAGTTGACTGATCATCAAAGTACGACGCCGCCGGAGGAGTCTGCTCTTGAGGCGGAGGTCCACCGAACATGCTCGAAGTGTCGGCTTCCTGTCCCGAGAAGTGGTCACCGAAACCAGATCCACTCTCATCACTGAACTGAGGCATTGACCCGAAGTGGTTTACAAAGTCACTCTGTTGCGGCGGCAATGGCTCTGGGACTGGAGTAGGTGCAGGTGCAGGAGGCAGGGTCTCTCCTCTAACACTGAAACTGGCCTCTTTTTCTTGCTCGAACGAAGACGATGCGAAGTGGCCGTGGTATTGACCAGGTTCTTCCGTTGGTGATGGGAATGACGCAGTTGGCGGTTCTGGAGCGTGAGCAAAACTCGAATGTCCTGACGTGTTCGCGTGACCAAAAGGAGAAGGTACACTCGCTGGCGCTTCAGTCGCCTGGCTGGACTGCGCAACTCCACTTGCGTTGTAGGAAGAAAAATCACCAGCTGGTACCGATGCGCCAAACGAGTCGTGAGGAGGCGGTAGTGGTGGCGCTGAGAACGAGTCTCCGACATGTCCAGGTTGGGCAAAGCTGTCAGTTTGCGACCATGATTGCTGCTGTTGCTGTTGCTGTTGTTGTTGCTGCTGGTAGCTGGATGTGTCTTCGGAAGGACGGTAATCAGTGGTATGTTCACTGTAAGCCGACGCATCACTGACACCTCGAGACAAACTTGGTCGACTCTGCTGAGCACGATTGAGCTCGTCCACAGAGTTTGACGCGGCACCGCCATCACCAAAGAATTCGTTCGACGACGCAAGCGAAGCAGCTCCGCCAGACGCTCCACCGAAAAAGCCTTGAGCAGAAGCCGATGATTGGCTGGCGTGACTTTCGTTGAATCCAGAGTGGTTCGACATCGTGCCGTACTGACTTCTCTCGCTCTCGTGCGTCGGCGTTTGCTGCGATGAAGGTTGCTGTTGCGCATGACCAAAGAAACCCTGTGTTTGCTCGTGAGCGCTCTCGGTGTGCACTGTACCAGCTGACGAAGTCGAACCAGCGTGGCTGTAAGCGTTCGAGTATCCCACATTGGCATCACCCCTTCCTGCAGCGAATGCCTGGCCTGCGTGGGATTCCGAGTGATGTTCATGCTGCGCTGAGTCTTGACTCACAATCGAAGCACCAAAAACGCTTGCAGGAGAAGTCGCATCGCTTGGTGGGAATCCAGCGTAACTCTGATCGTGGAAGTAGTTCTCCGGTGCGCTTTGCCCTTGTTGAGCCCCAAAAGCAAATTCAGTATTCCCTTCTTGGTCTGCGTAGTGATGCTCGCTCGGTGCATGGGCACTCTGGGCGAAGTGGTCGCTGGCGCCTGCTCCATAGTGGCTGTGACTAGAGTACGCGTGTTCGCTTTCGGTTGTCGCTTGCTGTTGTTGTTGCTGTGCGTAGCCAAAATCGTTCGGCGATGCAGCACTCTGCTGCCCGAATCCACTGGAGCTGGAGCCAAATTCATCGAAGGAGCTTTGGCTGTGTCCGAACAGCTCACCCGCAGAAGGAGTGGACGTCTGACCATATTGCACCGATTCATTGTAACCAGTTTGAGACTGACCGAACGCCGATTGGTGGTCATTCGACTGCGCATATCCGCCTTGGTGCTGCTGCTGCTGGTGGTAGCCCTGAATGTCATCAACCCATCATCACATAAAAATTCGTCAAAACATTGGTCGTAAATCATTGATAAAGAGTGATCTAGTGATCGTACCTGATCATACGCTGACTGATGGTAACCCTGATCACCGTATTGCTGTGGAGACTGGTCAAACGAGCCGCCAAATCCGGTAGCAGGAGAAGCGGATGCAAACAAGTCGTCCGCATCCGCCACTGGCAGCTCCTTCTCCGCAAATGAAGACGATGAAGATTCACCGAACGGATTTGGGACATCCGATCCTGCCGTGGCGCCAAAAAGCGATGAAGCAGTTGGGACGTAATCAGACTCAGGGACACTGGAGCTTTCCACCGGAGCAGAGCCAAATGGGGTTGACTGAAAGCTCTGTTCACTCGACGCCGAAAACCCGACAGATGAAGCCGATGATGATGCGAATGGATTCACTTCATCCGACACGCCGCCGCTGTTGTCTTGATTGAACAAAGCAGCAGATGGAGTCGGTGGGAAACTTCCATCAAACGTGCTTGACGAGTTTCCAGACATCTCGAACGGACTCGCCTCATCATTGTGAACGCCTTCACTGTAGTACTGCTCCTCCTCATTCTCGAGAGGTGGCTCTCCGGAACTTCGTGTCTCAGCGCTCGGATGCGACGATTCGTTCAGGCTCGGCGTCTCCGACACATTTCCATCCGAGAACTGCCCGTCGCTCACATAGTCCGATCCCCCAAACGTTGTCGCTGCAGCCGAAAACCCTTCACTGACGGACGGGAAATCAGTTCCAAACGCAGTGCTCGCATTGGAAGAGCCAAAGATGCTACGGGTCTCAGAGAAGTTGCCATCCGAGAACGGTCCATCACTGACGTAATCCGATCCACCAAACGTGGCGCCAGCTGACGAGACATCTCCACCAACAGAAGCCGTAGAGCTACGTTCGTGATCACGCACGGAGGCATAGAACTGCGCTTCTTCACGGGACGAGTTGTTGTTGTAGTGGAAAGCGCCAGCAGCTTCTTGAGCTCCACTGTTGTACTGACGGCCTCCTTCCTCGTCTACACGAGCAGTCTGGAACTGAACAGCAGCGACAGTTTCTTCATGCTGGTAGAAGTTGTTGTTGAACTGGTCCTCCTTGCTCGGAGACGCGGAGCTCGAACCCCACTGAGCAGCACTGGATTCTCCGTGGGTCTCTGGCGCATGCTCTTCCCAGCCTTTTTGAGGATCAGTAGCCGCTTGTTGTTCATTTGGCAAGAGTTGCTGCTGGTGGTAATCAGCAGAGTTGCTATCAAAACCCGGCGTGGCGTGGTGCTGGTGATACTCCGACTGGGGCTGAGAAAATCTTTGCATGTCAGTCGCTGCAGCGACATCATCTTTCGCTGGGCTGCTACTGGCAAAGAGGTTTCCACTCGCGCTTCCTTGACCAGGTTTCTCTTCGCGGTGCGCAGGGACAGGGGAGGTTTGAGGCATGGAGGCATTTGTCGGCAAATCCGAGCCAAACGTTACACCAGGACGCGATGGAGAGCTGTTAGCAAACCCACGGCTTGTAACAGGAGAGTTTCCGCCATAAGTAGCTTGCGCTTCAAACGACGCACTGCTGCCGCTGTTGCCGTGGAATTGGGCATTCACACTGACTTCGTACGAGTGGGCTTGTGTTTGCATTGCGTGACCAAAGCGAGACGGAGAGGGCTCAGTCACGAACGTTGGTGGAGCAAAACTGGTGGTTTGCTGATGGTGCTGGTAGTGGTGGACTTCGACAATCTCCCCGGTCGACGCAGCCTCTTTGTCCTGGATAGACAATTTCGACACTTCATCAACGGTTTGCTGCACCACTGGCGTCTCATCCCATTTCTCATTAGCGTGCTCGTCTTCGTCAAAGAGCGCGTCGTCATCTTGATCTCCCCAGAACTCGTTCGCCACTGGGATGCTTTCTGGCGCTGGAACGTTCAGTGGTGACGCAGGAAAGCTGGGGGAAGCAACAGCACCTCCACCCGCAGCAGCCACTGGCGAAAAGTCCTTCTGGTCTGGAAACGGGTCAGCGTCTTCCCATGGCTCTCCCCACGAGTTCCTTTCCGTGTACTCAAACTCCGCAACAGGAAGCGGCACTGCAGACACTGGTGGCGGCCCCGAAGCAGGAAACGCAGAAGAAGAAGCAGAAGACACCTGGGCTGTCATGGTCGTCGTGGTCGTTGTTTGGCTTTGGAACCGATGCTGTGTCGTCACGTTCTGTCCAGACACACTGCCACTGTTGTACGCAAACGGCGAAGGAGCTCTTGGTGGCGCGGCGAGCGGTGGTGGTAGCAAATTCGCAGCTGGAGCAAGAGGTGGAGCTATGCTTGGCGCTGACGCTGGCACTGGCTTTGGTGGAGTAACATCGAACTGCTTGTCAATCCCTTCATCTTCCCAGGCAAAATCTTCGTCTTTCAGTTCATCCACTGCAAGGTCAGCCGCTGTCTCGATCGTTGGCTCGGAAGGCACACCAGTGGGCGATAGCACGGCAGAAGGCGAATCACAGCCCCAGCCATCATCCATTTCGAACGCGTCGGCATCTTCCATTGAGAACAAACTGGTGCTGGTGCTTGGCGGCTTTGCATTCGCAAACGTAGTGGTAGTTGACGTAGCGTTTCCAAATGCCGCGGTCGTTCCATGCTGCGCAGACGTAGCTCCAAACGCAGACGTCATTCCAAGCGTTGACGCAACTGGCGGAGCTCTCGATGACGCAGTCGTCGTCGAGCTGACGAATCTGCTGGTCGATCCGCTCCAGTTCATCGCGTTGGTTGCTGCTGGTGCAGGCGGCGGTGGCGTAGTGTACGCTCCGCGCGGCGGTGCGCCATATTGATGCACGGACGCGTTCGACGTGTTCGCCGATGGGGGCGCGTTCATCGACGAGATGCTCGCCGTCGAGCCTCGATTACTGAAGAAACTGCTCCGGTTTCCCCCCTGGGCATCGATTCCGAGCGTCGCAAACAGATCTTGGTGCGACGGCGCCGCGGGCTTTTGGCGCAGCCGCGTGCCCGCGCTCTGCGGTCGCAGGCGGTTATTCGCAGACGTAGGAGGCGAGGCGACTCCGAAGAACCCACCCGCACCGTCCTGTGACCGGCGATCTCCGTTCATTTTCTTTCAATTCGCGGAGAATCCGTTCTCGCTCTTCACACGGGACTGTGGTATTCGCTGCGTTCGAGATCAGTCAGAGAAGACGCAACGCGCAAGAGGACAACAAGAAGAAGGGACGATGGAAGGGTTCACTCACACACCCACCCTCGACCTTCAACTCGCCTGCGATCAATTTGCGATCCGTCAGATGCGCTCAATCTGCGCAGCTTTCGATCTCTACCGGAATGGCTAATGCGAGCGGAAACGTGGCAGCCCGCCCCTCGTTTTCGTTTTCGTTTTCGCAGCACTTTCGTGTGATTCTGAGTCCGTCTGAGTCCAGCATCAAGATCAGACCATTCTCGCTGAGTCTGATCATAAACTTGACCAATAATTACTGGAATTGCACAAGCACCAGATTTCTGATCCGTTGATCCTGCTTTGTGCTTTTTACGCACTCGTAATTACGCGAGTCACCCAACTGTTCTCCTTTTTTACGAGGCAAGAGACATACCAAACCTCCTCTTCCTTCCTTTCGGAAGAGCGGAACCGATCGATAACAAACACGCCCAAGAGCGACAGAAACGCAGAGCAGACCGCAGATAAAGCCGCAACGCGTCACATTATCTGCCAGACTCCCCCCCTTTCATCCAGTAGCCACCACCGAGACTGAACAAGATGCCAGTGGAGGTGCAGCGCAAGCTCACGGTGCTGGGCTTCCCGGGCGTGGGCAAGTCGTCGCTCACGACCTGCTTTGTCGAGAACCGCTTCGTCGAGAACTATGACCCGACGATTGAGAACACGTTCCACAAGACGATCCGCTTCCGGAACGCGCACTTTGTCACCGACATTGTCGACACAGCAGGAATGGTATGTATACAGTAGCGAGCGAGAAGCTGTAATTACTCTGTGTGGCTCTGTTTGTGTGTGCCGCCTGGATGACGATCTCTCATCGTGAATAGCGAGCGAGTGAGCTGCAAATCAGTCACTGCTGCCAGTTGCACCTATACGTCACTCTTGACCACGAGTGCGATTATGTAAGCCGTATTAACTTTTCCTCTTTCTCGTGTTTGCCAGGACGAGTACGCAAATTTCTCGCAGGCAGCATCTGTTGGCGTCCATGGCTATGTGTTGGTGTACTCGATCGGCTCTCGCACGTCGTTCGAGAAGCTCAAGCTGATCAACGAAAAGCTGTTGAACATGCTGGGCTCCAAGCCACCACGGGTACTTGTTGGCAGCATGTCCGATCTCGAGAAAGGCAGGCAAGTACATTTGTGCAGCTTGTCATTGTGGCTGTATGCGTGCTGGCCCAGCTCGGTGCTTACTGACGTTGCCGATCTCTTTCCTTTTTTTTTGCCTTTTAAAGTAGACAAGTGTCCCAAGAAGAAGGACAGTTGCTGGCACGACAGTGGGAATGCCCTTTCGTGGAGTGTTCTGCGAAGGACAACGAGAACATCAGTACGTCGACAGCTTGTTGCTCCTTTGTTCATCTGCAGATTATAGATGTGCGTTCCATCTCCGTTACTAACTTGCCAGTATGTTTTCTTTCCTCTGCTTTGTTTGCCCCACCAGCTGAAGTATTTACTTATCTGATTAAAGAGATTGAGCGTGACTCGGGATTGCTAGAAGTGAGTGGCGACTCGGGATGCACCATTTTGTAACTCTTGTCACTTGTGGCAGTGAGAGAAAAGAAAGCCGAGATGGAGGCGAACAAAGCTCGGGAGTTGCGGAGAACTTGCTGTTTCCGCCATGAAAGAGAGAATTGTTCCGCCTTGCTTTTCCGTTTTCTTGCGAGAGAATACCATACCCCATCCAGTCTTACGTGAAGGTGTTTGCGCAAGAAGACCACTCGCTGATCGACTTCAAGGACTCAACCAGGGGCAAGCAAGCGTGGCAAGATGCCATGGCCCGCATCAAGCTCCGCTTGCTGCTCTTCTCCACCCGTAACGACACCACATCACCACCATCAACTCAAAAGGACCAGTGTACCACATCAGCAGGACAAGAAAGTAAGCACCAATACATGTATCGTAGCCCCACCACCGTTGACGCTGTCGTGTTGGTTTCAGCATGAACATACCAGCACAAAACCTCTATCGATCTATGCATAGCACTTTGCTGTTTAAAAAACGCCTCTATTTTTCCATTGACGGTTAATAGCGGAATACAGCTCCAAGAAATGCAAAAAGATAGGCTATAAATTGCAATGGATATGAATTTACACAAACTGCTCACAAAGACATTCATCCTGCCCCTCGCAATACAAAGTCGAGGTGTAAGGTACTCTTTGTATTGTGAGCACATTCCTGGAGAGCTTACCATAATAAAACCAAGTGTAGTGCCTCGAGAATGAATATTGTCTTTGAATTGTTAAACCTTGAGAGTGATCGTCGCTCTTTTGGCCAATCAGATCAGTGTGTTCTACTCTAGTCGGTACCGATTTACGAAGAAATCGGATACGAAAAAAGTTGAGGTCTTATAACGTTTTAAGTATCATGGTTTCTAAATAATTATGAAGCTGCCACGAATTCCAAATCAGTTAATTATTATCTGATTTACGTCCGCACATGGGGTACAATTATTTACTTGACAGTCAGTCATTTGACTTCCACCAGCACGGTCCGGTCGGACCGCAGATCCTGGACCGCTCGCTCGGTTTAACCGGAGGGGGTCGAGCGATCGATCGGAGATCAAATCGACCCCGATTTTGTGGTGGTCCCCTCTTTCACGCTCAGGAAGCAGCATTTTGGTCGGGTGGCTAAAGCAAACGAACGCAGCAGAGCGACTCGAGAGAACCGCCGGAACGAACGCCATCAGCATGCTGCGCAAAGTGACTTTCGAAGTGGGCCGCGCCGTGCGCGAGACTGGTCAGGCGCTCGACCGCCTCGGTCTGCGCGTCCTTGGCGACAACGCCTTCAATGAGCGATGTACGTATCGTACCGCTTCTCGATTTTTGTTTTGCCTGGTGAAAAAAAGAGTGAAAGCGAAGAGCTCCAATCATGCAGATTTGGATCTGCAATGGAGACGCAGATGCACAGCCTCACTGTTTCTTCGTATCATTATTGTTTCCGTATGTGTGAGCAGTCTCTCGCCACCGTCAGGTGATGAACCTGTACGACAAGCGCCCAGTGATCGCCCACGACGTGTGGGTCGCCCCCAACGCGACCATCGTCGGCGACGTTGAGATCTGCAATGACGCCTCGGTCTGGTACAACGTCGTCATCCGAGGTATGCCTACACAAGTCGATTTGTCTCTCTACTCGAACAAGTTGCTGAAGAAGCTCAGTGCCTGATAACTGAACAATTGCTCTCCTACTGCGCTGGTAATCGATCGACTGAACAGGCGACTTGAACCAGGTGCGCATCGGTAACCGCACGAATGTGCAGGACCGCACTGTGATCCACACTGCAAGCACCACGAGCCCTGGTCTCTCCCCAGGTGCGTCGATCGGTAACGACGTGACCATCGGCCACGGCTGCATCCTGTACTCGTGCACGATCGAGAACAACGCGCTGATCGGCATGGGCTCGATCATCCTCGACGGCGCGCTCGTGGAATCCAACACCATCATCGCTGCTGGAAGTGTCGTGCCACCTGGACGCCGCATCCCATCGGGCCAGCTCTGGGCGGGTAACCCAGCCAAGTACGTGCGCGACATCTCGGACGACGAAGTGAGCGACATTGTGAAGCAAGCCAAGGATTACAAGAGCATCGCAGAGACCCACTCGGACGAGTTCTTGCCATATGGCACTGCGTACCTTGACGCCGAGAAGATTAAGGCTGCGGGCGGCCAATTGTAAGTAGAAAAGTGCGGCGGCGGTCATGACGGGGAAAGGGAGACAAATAAACACTTTGGTTTTCTCTCCCCAACAATGAGTGAAGACGACGGACGTTTCCTACTCAAGGCGCTGGTGTTTGAAGGCTCGGGTTTTATGGCTCGACTGGATTACCTCCAGCGTTGCGGCAGGTCTGAAGATCGTTACTTTAAAAAGAAATAATACAAGACAAACAAAAATCACAAGCACACATTGGGAAATCGAATGCGCACTCGCCCACCCTTTCTTCAACTTCGCTATGTCATCACCTGCTTCTCTAATCGTCGTCACCACTGGCGCGTATCCGCTTCTGCTTCTTCTCGCCGCCATTGGCTTTCTTGCGCTTCTTGAAGCCCACGTCGCCCTTGGTCGTGATCTTGATCTCCTCCTCTCTCTTCGCTCGCTTCGATTCACTCGAGGCTTTCTCAAGCTGCACACCCTTGTAGCTCCCGCCCCACGGATTGAACGCCCCTAACGCATTATCGCCCTGGGACGAGAAATCCTCCAGCGCCTCTCGGCGTTTCTCTTCCTCTGCTAGTCTCTCAGCCTCTGCTTGAGCCTCGGCTTCTCGCTTCGCGACCGCTTCTTCGCTCTCGTCGATCTCATGCACGACTACTGTGCTCCACTCGCCCATACCCGTCTCCTCATCGATCGCCACCGGTGCTTGGATCACGGCAGCTTCCTCAGCAGTCGACATGTCTTCTCCAGTTTGCATCTGCCGCATCATGTGCTGCGCGGCCTCGAGTGTCACACCAGCAGGCATTTTGATACGCAATCGGTCGGAGCGCACTTCCTTCTCCGTGATCGGCTGCGGTTGCCCCGGTACCATGTACGTGATCGTGAACTTGCGGAAACTCAGATCCGTGTTCGGGATCATGTGTACGACAACATTCTCGATCAGCGCGTTGAGCCACTCCTCGATCTCTTCCACCCAAACCTGGCACGCGCTGCCGCTCTCCAGCTTTTCCTGTTTACATGAGAAACGCACCATCACAGTGGTGATAAGCTGAAGTGCCCAAGCATAATAAGGATAGTCACGCATAGAGACAATCAAAGAGACGACGTACTTCGTGTCTTTTGCCCTCCAGAAATACCTCGCCGTGGGTCATATAGACACCGTAATCGTCTTCTTTCGGCTCTTCTTTTTCTTGCTCCTCTTCTTGCTCTGGCGCGTTACGATCATCTGGACGACGCGATCCATACGCCTTCTTATTGAAATCACCCGGGCGTCTAGGAGGCGGGGGCGGTGCTTGACCCGGTCGTCGTGGAGGCGGTGGTGGTGGCGCACCGGACGCTGCGAGATCCTGCGCGTGCCTCGCCTGCGCGGCTTCTTCGATCTCTTTCAGCTGCTCCTGCAGATCCTTCTCCGAGTGGTACGCCTCGGATTTAGCTTTGCGCTTCTGCTTCAGGATTTCTTCCACCTTCTCCTTGTGCTTCTTGCCCTGCTCGTGGTGCTTGACCGCCTTTCAAATCGAGATGCCATGTCGTTAGAAACAGCGAGCAGTGAGCGAAAAATAGACGCGCTAGATGCACAAAGCAGCGCTTGGATGAGAGAAAAACAACAGCGCAGCGCACCATCTTGTCGCCCTGCATCCACACATTGCAGAACTTGCAGTAATGGCGCTCCTTCGACACCCAGTAGTCCACCATGTTGCCTGCTTCGTGCTTGTTGTGAGGGTGCTTGCAAGCGGCAAAATGCAAAAAATGCGTACTTTTGATTTCAATTGCGTACTTTTGCGCGGCTCGTATAAAGTACACTGCTGGTATAATCGAGAACTCTCTGTACAAGAGCAATTCGAATTGCATGGTTGAATTGACCAAACAAAATCGCAATTCAAAAACGAATCGTCCTTTACCCCTTTCAATGCGCTTGGCAGGAAGCTGGCGTGCGGTTGGTTGGCGGCGGCGCAATGCGATTGCGAGCAGCTCCATCGGCAGCAGTCAGTCGTGATTCTTAACAAGAAGTAGCAACAATGAGCAAGCGTGGTACGTTATCGACTCTCTCTCTATGTTTGCATGCATGCATGCAAGCAAGCAGGCGCCTAGTGTGCACAGACATCCAGCGAAAGCGATCAGCAGTGACCAGGCAAAGCTTCACAGGGGAGCGCATCAGATCACTAATTCCTGTTTGTTGTGTTGGCACGTGTGAACGATTGAATGAGCAGGACGTGGCGGTACCTCTGGTAACAAATTCCGTATGACCCTGGGTCTCCCAGTCGGTGCGGTGATGAACTGCGCTGACAACTCGGGCGCCAAGAACTTGTACATTATCGCCGTGTGCGGTATCAAGGGTCGCCTGAACCGTCTCCCAGCCGCCGGTGTGGGTGACATGGTGCTCGCCACCGTCAAGAAGGGTAAGCCTGACCTCCGTAAGAAGGTCATGCCAGCCGTCGTGATCCGCCAGCGCAAGTCGTGGAGACGCCGTGACGGTGTCTTCCTCTACTTCGAAGACAACGCCGGTGTCATCGTCAACCCTAAGGGTGAGATGAAGGGCTCTGCCATTACCGGCCCAGTCGGTAAGGAGTGCGCCGACTTGTGGCCACGTATTGCCTCGAACGCCGGTTCGATCGTTTAAGCAGGCTTTCGCGTGCTGTCTTTTGCCGCTCCGTGCCAAAGAAGCAACCAAGGTTACTAAAATAATGAGAATCGCGCTTTCTTCTGTGTCGCTGTCCCCTCAATTGCATTTTCTCCAACCATCATTTCCCAGCATAGTGTATCAGAAAATGAACTTGCATTGCCATTACCACTCTTATGCTTTTTTCTTCTTCCCTTTCTTCGCAGCCTTCAGCGCCGTTTCCTCTTCGAGTCGGCGCCGCTCCTCCTCGTTCTTCATCTCTTCGCGGACGTCCTTCTTCAGTTGCTTGAGGATGTTGGCTCCTTCCTCCAGCAGCGACGTCGACACGCCTTCAACGGATGTCCCGAACTCCTGTCACACGAAATCACAAAGAAGACACAACAGAGTCAGATCAAGAGTTCAACACACACAAGTAAACCAAAAGAGCCATTGGGCAGTACTGGTACTGGTGCTGCTACTACGACTTACCACAGCAGCGGTGATCTTCTGGGACCGAAGCTCCAGTGCCTGCAGCAAGCTCAACACCAACGCGCCATCACTGAACTGGTACTGCGTGGTCTCCACGCCAGTCTCGGGCGACACAATTGACTTGGGCGTGAATGGCAGTAGACAGTCCTCGAGCATGATCTCGGCGTTCAGGCGATCGCGCAGCGAGCCAGCAAAGCCCAACAGCTTCTCATTCACACCGAGCACTTGCGCTTCAGCGATGCTTGCCTCCAGGCGCGCGATGTCTTGGCCATGCTTCTTGGAGCCAAGCTCGATCTTCTCGCAGAGCGCGTTGCAGCCAAAGAGCGTGCACTCGGCTTCGGCGCTCTGGATCACCTGGATCGCCAGTTGCAGCATCGGGTCGCTGACTTTCTCACGCTGGGCGAGCTGCAGTGCGCTCTTGAGAGGCTCCACGAGCGACCGGATGCCGATGGGGCGAACTACCATGAGCGATTTGATCTCTTCCTGCAGCGCCACATGTGCGACCAGTTGGTGGTACGTCCGCTTCGCAATCTGTACGAGCTCCTGGTCTGCCGCTTTGGCTTGCGCCGCCTCGATCGCAGTATAGAGCGCTTCGGCGTCCGTCTGACTCAGGTTTAGTGCGCGTGCCATCTCTTCGTTCGTGAGCATGCGCTTCTTCGCAGGCTTTGAAGTGGACTCATCTCCATTAGCCAAGCTCTCTTCTGAGCGTGCAGTCGCAAAGGACTCCATGCTTCTTGTCGTTCCATCAGGGACATCACTCCCAGTCGGCGAGGCTTCAGATGGCGAAGCTGTTGTCAAATGTGATTCCTCACCATTTGTTGCTTCAGTGGTTATGACCATTTCAGCAGCACCATCTAATGCTTCTGATGATGATGGAGGTTCTTCATCAACTGCCGCATCACCAGCATTTGGGTCTGGTGATGTTGCTCCAGACCCAGGTCGACTCGTCCTTCCATCGTGTTTGCCGCCGAAAGTAGAGTCCGGTTTGGTGCCAATCAGCCCGAGCGTGTGTCGAATGAGCTCAAGCTTGGACTCCAAGAGATTGCGCAGATCCTGCTCCGCCTTGCCCATTTCATTTGCGCACTCCTGACAATATCGCATCGCCCGAAAGACCCCTCCAGCACCAGCACTCTTCCCACTAGATGACGCCATTCCCTCCAAATACGACGAACAGGGCCGCGCATCGCAGTAGATGTTGTGGCAATGCTGACAGAGACTCGGGCGGCGGATGCGCGAGAACGCCTCTTTGCACCACTCGCACGTGGTCTGGCTCTGGAATTTGTGCAGCAGCTTGCGGCAGCTCGGATCAGTCGCGAGGTCCAGTGGGCGGTTCCCGTACTGGTTCTTCTGGTCCACAGACGCCGAATTCGCGAGGAGCAGCTCGACGACATCGCGGTGCCCGCCTGAGCACGCCAGATGCAGGCAGCGGTTGCCGATCGGGTCCACATCTTCGATGCTGTAGCCGGCGTGCAGCAGGATCGAGAGCACGTCCAAGTGCCCTTTGTAGCTCGCCCAATGTAGCGGCGTGTTGACACCAGAGCTCTGTCTGTTATTGCTATTGCTGGCGCTGTTGTTATGTCCGTAGTGCGGGTCCATCTGCGCTTTCACAGAGCTACTCGCATTGCTGCTATTGCTGTGGTGGAGTAGACTGCTACTGACACTCAATACACTGCTGTTGTCACTCAATACACTGCTGCTGCTGTTGTTGTTGTTCGCGTTTGTGTTCGTGCGTCTATTCGTCTTGTACATCATGTCCGCGCCGATCTCCAGCAGGTACGCCACGATCTACAGGGACAGAGAGCAATGCATAATGGAGAGCATAAGCGGAGTAAGCGCAACGCAAAGCTCGTTGTCACACAGTACACTACGTGCCACTCACGTCGCTCTTGCCGCTGTACGCGGCAGCTGCGAGCGGCGTCCAGCCTGTCTTAGAGATGAAGCCCGCGGGCGATCCTTCGTTGATGTGCGTCTTGACTGCGAGCAAGCTGCCGTCGCGACAGAGCTCGATGAGGCGCAGCCCCTTGTCAATGTCGATCGGCGACGCGTTCTGCTGCGGCAGCGAGTCGACGTGGATCGGGATCTCCTCGGGCTCCTCGACCGCCGCATCCAGCTCGAGCTCGACTCCTTCGCCCGCATGAGACGGCGAAGCTGCTGAAGTCGTCTCCGTGCCGTTGCTGCTGCTGCTGTGGTCATTGCCGCCGGCCTCGGGCTCCTTCGAGCTTGTCATTTTGCGCCTTCTCCTCGAAAATGGATGCCCATTTCGGCAACGTCGTTTCGCTTTGTTAGCAACCACGTTTGTTAATGTGAAAATGAATACGCTTTCTTTTTGAGTATACTGTATAAAAAAATATGAGGGAAGAAAATTCCTGTGTAATATTATACGAGATTTTCACTGTCACAATATTTTTTGAGTTGGATCAATCACAATGGTGCGCGGAGGCAGCCGCTGGGGCCACTTCATGCATTGCCGTTGACTGCTCTACGCGGGCAGATGGCGACCCTGAAGACGCCGTGTGCGTGCCCACAGATGCGTACTGATGGTTGTGGCTTCTCTTTCTTTCTTCTGCATTCTATTGCAGGCGAATCAAGCAGCCAAGAAAGCGCAGAAGGCGAGCGTGTCGCTCAGCGCCAGGCTCCAGCAGTGGATCGTGCCAATCAATGTACGTGCATTGTTGTCACAGTTGCTTTCGCTTGTGACACACAGTGCAGCTGATATGTGTATTTATTCAATCTCTACATTTGTCTTGATAGGTGCTGTACACGTTGGTGCGCTTCATCTGGTACTATGAGAGCGTGACGCGATGGACATTCGTGGGGTACTTGTTCCTGATCGGAACGACCTACTTGAGCTACTCGTGGGTCGTCAGCGCTGCGGAGGAAGGTGGCTCGAGCGAGTATGAGCGATGAGCTGCAGTGTTGCGCGTATACGTGTTCGTGTGTGTGTGTGTGCTCACATTCTATCTGCTCTTTGAATCTATAGATACGCGATGGACGTGCTGCTGATCACACTGTTCACGAACGCGGGACTGATTGTCTCGGACTACTTTTGGCTCCTCTTTCTCGCTGTACGTTCGGAAAAGAGCCAGTATGCTTGCACCTACTGTGTAGACATCCTCCTGACACTCAAACGACTTCGTAATGCCTGCCTGTGCTTTTAGATCCCTGGGTACTTGCTCTACCATGCCGGCAAGATGCTACTCAAGTATGTGTTCACGCCGGACGCCACGGAAGAAGAGGATGAGGCTTCGCTCAAGAAGAAGGAGAAAGCCGAGCGCAAGGCGTCGCGTCCAAAGTTCAAGCGCGGATAACCCCCCTCCTTAATGACTCCTCCAGCTCGCAGTTTTACTCTGACGATTGTGGCTTGAGGTTGGTTATTGCGTTGCGTTTGCATGGAGGGCCTCTCGATGCAAAGAACATGACACTGTTAACAAAATGTTCAGGCGATTTAATAGACCAACATGGGATACACTGGCTAGACGGCTCCGGTAAATCCAGCTTCTATGGCTCGGGCTCGTTTCTGGATTCATTTCACTGCAGCGTGGGATCATGGGTTGTTGCTCTGGGTGGACTCGATGGGTTTTGAGATGATAAATATTTAGTTCCTGGTGTCCGTCTTCATTCATTGTCGGTCAACCAATTTTTTGCTTTTTAGAATTTCCAGGGTGGTCGAGACGTTGTTGATGCACTCACGCCGCTGTGCCCAGACGCTGCGATCGGATGCGCAGCTGAAGAAGATGGTGCAGTTGTCGTGAGCTGGAGCTTCTCTCGCTTTTTCTCTTTGACTCCAGCAGAAACAGCAGAGCGAGCGCTAGGTCCGTTCGATGCAGACGAAGCTGTTGCCAAATAGCATCATCATCATCATCATAATGTGACGAGAATGATCTCTAAGTAAGACATTTCTATGCGGCAGCAGTGGTTGCAGATGGAATACCTTGCGCCTGGCGCTGCTGCTGTTGTTGCTGCCTTCGAAGCTGGTCCATGACGATCGTAATCGTTTCAGGGGAAAGTGGAAGGCTTGACGCAGAGTCTGGATGCTCAAATGGATGGCGCGCGATCTCGTAAATGAGCTCATCCGGGAGGCGATGGAACAACTGAGAATGGTGCACAAAATTGTCATAGACGCACATACAATGCAGGTAGGTGAGTGATTCGTGTGCCATCGATGCTGAATAGGGATCTGCGGTTCTTACTCGCAAGGCAACAGAGAGCAGCAGATCCGACTGCAAGAGCGGTGCAGACCGAAGGCTCAGGATCTTCATCAAGTCCATGTCCCTGTGAATGAAAAAAATCAATGTACAGTGTAATTATGGGGTGTCCGTTGATGCATTCACATAGCAGCACAAACGATAGCAGGCAATCACGCGTACTTTTGAAGCAGCTGGTCTCGAAGAAGAACGGTGTGTGCCACAGCGAGGACAACGACGAAATGTACTCCGACAGCAAACAGCTAGACATTAAAGACACAAGGACAACAAACACCTTAGTATTGAAACCCCCAAATGTGCTAGCAACATTGCGAACAGCGTACCACATCCCAGACGCGCAGAAGCTCGTGAAGCGGCGGCGCACATGCGAAGAGGCTCAGAATCAGTGGCAACGCGTAGATCTGCGCATTGATTCCGCGGCTTTTCAGATGGTTAAACAGATCCGCATCCAGCTGTACGAGTTTTCAAAAAGGCAGCACGGCATGAAATCTTAAAGGGGAGCAAACGCAAAACAATTACTTGACCAGTTTCATACCGTTTGCAGGCACTTGTCCACGAGCAAGCAGCCGCTGACAACGCCCTTGAGCTTCGGCGCCATGTAGTGCGGACAGTGCTTCACGATGAGCTGGCAGAACGTGTAGTATGCGTCGGCTTCAGGCATTACGTACAGCAGTGGCGCACACAAAATGTTCATGCCCTGAACGTATCTGTTAATTAATCCGAGAGCCAAACGCTCATTAAGTCAGCATAAAAATCATCGAGAAACAAAACAATAATAAAGTGAATAGAACAGCGAGGGCTTACCGGATATCCTCTGGATGGTCGTTGCAGGCTCTGGATTCGCTGTTGCTGGTCGTAGAGTTGGCGCCCTGAGGGTAACAAGCAGCATACCAATGTTAGCAAGAAGGTGCACGTCCTCATCATTCACAACCGTTTTCCAACAACTTGCTTCTTGAGTTACACACCAGTTCGTTAATAAAGACGTTCAGGAGCCGCGCAAGCTTCTCTTCTGGGACTCGCTGGGCAAAAGCCGGGTCACCTCGGAATGTGCTGCACAAACAAACAGCGTAACGTTAAATTCCATACGTAATAATACCTGAGATGCCCGAGCGCTTTCACCCTTCACGTACCGGAATGTGTCGTTGCGGATGTCTCCGTCGCAGTATGAAGCACCACGGTCCACCAGCTCTGCGTACAATTTGGTGTCAACTGCTTTGTCAACGCCGAGAAATACTTTCCAGATGCGTCCACGCAGCGAGCACGTAGGCTCTCCTTTGCTTTCCGATCTTGGCGATGGCGGTGGCTGTCCTGGCTCGTCATCATCGCCAGTATCATTGATAAGAGCATTGTCTTCTGTGTCCAGCGATGGAGCTTCCGGCTCGCCTATATTGTCATCTATCGTTGCTGCTGAGCCATGTGCGGACGATTCGCTCTTCCTCTTGTGATAATTATGGTAGCACTCGCTGTTGTTCACCGATTCATCTCGCGGTAGGCCATAGACGATCACCATACGTTTGAGCTCTCGCCAGCGCTCGTAGTCGGTGTCAATCACATTGTTGTGCTCGTCTATAGCAACGATACCACGCAGTAGATATAAATGAGCGATCAGTATCATACTCTTGCAGTCATAGCTCCAGCGACTGAGCGAGCGAGCGAGCGAGCCGATGAACAACGAACAAACGTACCGATCACAGGCTCACCCTGCAAGAGCGCCGTGTAGCGTCGACGCAGCTGCAGATTGGCGCAAAAGAGAACGGTGGTGAACTACTATAGAATTTTCGACACATGCAGTACTCCGATAGATAGGTGACTTGTACGTACGTGTGCGCTTGAAGGCAGGAATGGCAGCGTTGATCCCTCATCTTCCATGTTGAAACTCTTCATGTTGAGCATGTGTTGTGTGTTGTGTGTGATTGTGTTTTGCTGTTGTTGATAGTGAGCCAAAGACTTCCGCTCATTATTCGACATTAATATATAAATCTAACAGTAACATTATAATATCTGTACAGTTTGGTAGCGCGCATAGAAAGATACTAGAATGTCGTAGCGCTTATAGCTGCTGAATTCTAAAATTGCAAGTGGCTGTTGAAGACATAGAAAGCGCTTACCTTCGTGCAACCTCCAATGATTAGCTCCCGCAACGTACCACCCTCAGGGCACGCGCTCCATCCTGTTTTTTTTTCACAGAGAAACCCACACCAAACGCGAGGAGCTCCTTTCGGAATCCATCCATATCAGCCATCCAGACGCTAGACGCCAGACACCAGACAGCCAAGCGAGCGAAAGAGCGTCATGGAAGTGGACTCATTCACGGCCGAGATCGGCGCGCGCGTGCTTGTGTACGGAAAATACGCAGGGGTACGTGGTCTTGTCATGCTGCTGAGGAGCTCTCGCATCCCCTTTCTCTGCCTTTGTATTTCAATTGAGGTTGGTTGCTGTATCTTGCTTGGTAAACTGATTTATTTATCTTATTTTGTTGTGTATGTGTGTGTGTGTTGCTGCTGTCCTGCTCTGCGTGTGCTTTGCTTCTTGATTGCTTGCTACAATCACCATCATTCAACAACACACATAACGCGATCGCGACTACTACTTGGCAGGTGGTTCAATACGTGCCACCGCGACGCACTGCGTGGATCGGCGTAGAGCTTGACCGCGCCGTGGGGGACAACGACGGCGAGCTGGAGGGTCAGCGCCTGTTTCAGTGCAAGCCTCAGCACGGCGTGTTTGTGCGCGAAGAGCAGCTACAGGTACTGTGCTACAGATCAAGTTGCTGTTGTTGTTGCTATTGTTGTTGTTGTGCGTCCACTTGAGCAAGCAAGGCTCGCTACGTACTGGTTGATTGGTTGATTGATACTCATGCACTCATGTCTTCTTATCCTGCCCTTTCACAGCGCTTCTCTGCTGAAGATGGTGCTGCATGCGTGATCCAGAGCGCGTGGCGCCGCTCGCGTGCTGTTCAAAAGGTGCGAGAATAGTTGGTGAGTCCGCGCATACTTGTTGTAGTCACGCAACTGACCTGTTTGCTATTTGCCTGTTTTCTTATGTGCTTCTTGCTTGCACCACACAACGCACAGTTCCGCCGCCTCGTGTTCTCGCACGCGTGGAACGTGCTGGACAACAACCAGGAGCAGCTCAACCTGAAGCGCTCGGAGAAGTTCAAGTCCGCCGAGCACACGCTGTCGATGCTCTCGAAGAAGAAGTCGCTCATCCGCACGCAGTCGGAGATCACGCTCGCGAACATTGTCGTGGGTCCCGAGTACCGCGGACCGCACCTCACGTGGCCGCTGCGACTCGCGAATGTGCTTGACATGCTCGAAGACTTCAAGAAGGGCGTGCTCCTGCACTACAAGTACGTTTTGGAGATCTTGAAGGAGAGCATCCGCGTACTCACAGTGTTACCGACGCTGCAGGAGATCAACGTGGTCGAGGGCGAGAAGATCACGGTCATCGGCGACCTGCACGGCCAGCTGCAGGACCTGTTCTCGATCTTCTCGATTAACGGCCTGCCGTCCAACACGAACAAATATCTGTTTAATGGAGACTTCGTGGACCGCGGGCTCTACGGCGTCGAGGTCGTGATGACGATCCTGTGTTTCAAGCTGCTCTACCCGACGGGCGTGTACCTGAACCGCGGCAACCACGAGTCGCGCAACCAGAACTCATGGATGGGCTTTGAAGACGAGATCTGGTCCAAGTACTCGGGGCTGGAGGAGAACGACCCTGAGCGACCAGCACACCTGTTTGAGCGCTTCCAGACGCTCTTTGAGTCGCTCCCGCTCTGCGCCGTGCTCCAACAGAAGATCTTTGTGGTCCACGGCGGGCTCTTCTCGCGCGACAACGTCACGCTGGCGCACCTCAAGAAGATCTCCCGCAAGCGCGAGCCGCCACTTCACCAGGAGGGCTTTGAAGACAAAATTTACGAAGACATGCTCTGGAGCGACCCGCGCTCAATCCAGACCCGTCAGCCCTCGGAGCGCGGCGCCGGTGTCGAGTTCGGTGTTGAAGTGACCAACAACTTCTGTCTCGTGAACAAGATCGCGCTGATCATCCGCTCGCACGAGTGCGTGCCTGAAGGTTTTGAGATCCTCCACGGCGGACGCCTGATCACACTCTTCTCCGCGTCGCGCTACTGCGGCACGCAGATGAACAAAGGCGCGTTCCTCACGCTGGGACCAGACTTGCAGCCGGAGATCCAGCAGTTCTACGCGCACGCGATCAACGAGAGCACGTTCAAGGCGCCCGAGGTCGCGGAGCTGCAGGGTGCGCTCGAGGACGACACGCTGCGCATGATCGCAGAGCGCATCTGTGACAACAAGGCGTCGTTGTTTTGGTACTTCACGCAGCACGACCAGGAGCACAATGGCACGGTGCCGCGTCTTGTGTGGGCCGACGCGCTGCGCTCGGTCCTGCAGCTTGACCTGCCGTTCCTGACGTACCAGGCGCGCCTCGCGAACATGAACGAAGACACAGGCGCGATCAACTACTCGCGCTTCCTGGCGCGTTACCGCATTGAGAACGACTCGGTAGATAACAGCGGCTGGCAGGAGTCGATCATCTCACTCGTCTGCAAGAAACTTTACCGCGCAATGGGCGCCGGCGACATGGAGCAGGCGTTCAAGGTGTTTGACACGGACGCAAGCGGCTTCATCGAGTATGAGGAGTTCATGGACGCGCTCAAGAAGATGGACACGGGGCTCTCCGACCAGCAGATCTTTGAACTCATGCGCACAGCGGACACGAACGATGACGGCCGCATCGACTTCACGGAGTTTGTGCAGCGCTTTGAAGTGATCTTTACAGACCTTAAGCAGGTGCCGTCGACGCCAACGAGCACTGACGGTGCAGCACCGGCGTCCGGCGGTCCGCCACCGAGCCCCGCGGCTCTCGACGACCATGGCCACAAGTCTTCTTTTGCGCGAAGATATTCGAGCCTGGACGAACAGTCGTCGTTCACGCCGGCGCCTGCGAGCGACATTGACGTGGAGACCATGGAGGCGCTGCTCAAGATCGGCAAGGCGCTGTTCGCGCTCGAAGGCTCGCTGCAAGACCATTTCACGCGCTTCGACACGAACCAGGACGGCGTGCTGCAGCGCGAGGAATTCGAGCAAGCGGTCGTGCAGCTGGGCTTCCAGGATTTCTCTCCCGAGCTCATGTCACGCGTCATGGCCGCAGTGGACACAGACGCTGGCAACTCGATCGACTACAAGGAGTTTGTGACCGCGTTCGGCATCCAGGACCTCAAGGAGAAGGCCGTGCTCGAAAAGGGCGACATGACGTGGCAGAACTCGGTGCTGCAGCAGGTTTCGAACGTGTTCTACCAGCACCGCATCCACATCCGCAACGCGTTCCGCATGTTCGACCAGACGAACAGCGGCTACATCAGCAAGGACGAGTTCCGCACGGGCATCACCACGTTCAACGTCGTGCTCAACTCGCCGCTCTCGGAGGACCAGATTGAGGAACTGCTCGTGTACTTGGACAGCAACCAGGACGGCGTGATCAGCTACAAGGAGTTCTTCGACGGCTTCCGCGTCGTTGACGTGCGCATGTCGACCGTGGACGAGCAGACCGCATCGGCGTCCTCGTGAGGACGCAATTGGACTGCTTCTAGCTAGCTGTTGACACCAATTCACGTATACCTTTTTTTGTTTGTTTCGTTTTGGAATGATCTCTTGGCGAGTGTACTTGCCTATGAAGTGGCGCTTTGCGGTGGAGAATTGCAGATAGAATCGCCTTACGTGTACTGTCCTCCTTTCCATTGCTCTTCAGGCTTATACTCGTGAATCTCTCTCATCACATCGCCTTGATCTTAGAAAACTCTCCAAGCTAGTTTACTCCGCCACTTGATGAATACTCCTCATACCAAGATCCCGCGCTGCGCTTGGTGCTGACTCTTCACTTCGTGCCTTTCTTCCTCTTCTTCGTCTGCTTCCGATTTTTCAAACTCCTGCGCTGTGACGCGCGATTCGTAGTAGTGGAGTGCCACCTGCAGGTACGCGGCCCAGTCCTTCATCCCGCGATTGTTTGCGCCGCTTCGACTCAGTCGTAGCCTCTTTCCGGATTCGAAAGTCACGTCGACCGCAAATGGCGTTTTCTCTGGTTGGTACTTGAACGAGGCGATGTTCTTGGTGAAATCGGCGAGCTGCCCTTCCTTGTTCACGCTAAAGCAGCTGAGCGTCGTCCCCGAGAGCACGAAGTAGCGCCTCGAGCGACGCCGATGCAGCTTCCACCACGGGTACTCTAGGTAGAGCCACGCGGTGTGGGTGCGCTCGTCCAGCTCGTCGCCGTCAAAGAGTGGGTCGCGCACAGTGGGGTTTCTGTTGTTTAATAAATAGCCGTCGGTGTGGGATCGAGTCCGCTCTGGCGCTGCTGGTGGTGCTGTAAATCCTGTCGAGGTAGTGATGCCGGTGGTGATGCCGGTGGTGATGCCGGTGGTGCTCCTGCGCTTTTGTTTTTTCTTCTTCTGCAATCCACTTCCACTTTCAATTAGCCGCGACTTGGATACCTGAGTCGTCCGCACTGCACTCGCGAATGCGTTAAACCACTCTTCGAAGTCCGCCCCCAGCGACGTGTAGCACATCATGGTGCGGTCTTCGTAGTCGGTGAACTGGAACGCCTTGTTGCGCTCGTGCACGCGCTCGACCGAGATTATCACGTGATGATCAATAGGCTGGCACGCCGGCGCGTCGGACTCGTAGAATGCGCACATGAGCTCACGGAGACGGCAAAATCGCCGGCGGAATATCAGGCGATGGTCCTTGCGGCGGTGCTTCGATTTGTGTGCCGCCTCCGCCGCTGCTGCTGCTGTGTCCATGTCTGCTGCTCTTGTGTCTTGCGCGTGTGTGCTGCTCTTCCTTCTACTACTATTAACACTACTCCGTCTGCGCGTCCCTCTCGAAATCATCTCTGCGACGTAGATCCACCCCGAGAACTCGCCTTCCTGCGTGTCGTAGTTCAGCAGGTTCGCCTCCACCAGCGCCTGCATATCGAGCTCTGCCAGGTCTGTCGGTCGTGTCGAGTCCTCCGGTTCCTGCTTCTTCTTCTTCTTCTTCTTCTTCTGGTGGTGCTGATCTTCTCGTCGTAGCTGCTCGCATGGTGACGATGTGGACGCTGGCGCCGCTTGTCGAATGTGCGACGCTGTCATCTCACTTGGTTCGAGAGTAGCAGGTGGCCCTTCGCTCTTTCGCGTCAACGTCAATTGGCGCTGCTGTGTGTCCTGCACCCGTGTGGCGCCACTGCCTTCGCGCGGAAGCACCATGGCCGTCAAGAGAGAAAGAGAGAAAGAGAGAGAGAGAGAGCACGAGATGGCAAGTGCACCACTTCCTCACTGGCGTATTGGTCGCCTGGTATGGTAATGCGCCGCCAGCTGGTCCATGAAGCGGAACAGACTGGTTGAGAGATCCACACCCACGCACAGTCAACAAGCCGGTGTCGTCACTGTGGTCGTCTCAAAGTGCCAGCTTGTTGATGCGCTGGTCACGCCGTTTGGTGGCGCAAAGTTGCCACAAGCGTTTTGGCTCTCATCATGGATGGTGACCAAAGACAGCACACTGTCAACTGCAAATCCAGCACAGATAATGATTACAGGCTACTGCCACCATTCACCAATTTGCAGATTGCGCTATTTAGAGTTTTATCAGCAAAATGGGCTCGAGAGCAATCACAGGAGTTGTGAAAAAACGCTGCTGTGATATGTCGGATACGCAGTATACCAACAAACTAAACCCTATGTTAGGGTTTGGAAGGTGCTGATTGTATGTGCACCACATCAAACCCTAGTGTGTGGTCCCCTATTGCGCGCATTTGCCAGTTCAAAAAGAGCGCGCGGACAACACTTTTGAGTGCTGTTGTTGAACCACGACGATGAAGCGGATGCGCGCCGAACTGGAGACCGTGGCCGAGTTCCTCGGCAAGCATGGCGCCGCCGAGGAAGCCGCAAGTGCGTTGGTCTATTCACTGCATACACGCACATCCACCTGCTCTCGAGATTATGCATGCTGACGGTTGGTTGCCTTCTCCGTGTCTTGCCTTGTCCTGTGGAGCAGACCTCGTGAACGTGCTGGCCAAGATGGGCTGGGAGGTGCCACACGACAGCAAGTTGCGCCTGCACCAGCTGCTCGCCACCATGCGTCAAGAGCTCCATGAACTCGACGGAGTAGACTACGCGTTCTTCTTTGGACGGCTCATCAGCATCGTAAGCTTTCGTTTTGGATGTGGATTGTGGATGGCGACGTCACGATTGCGTCGTAATGACGGCAGTGTGCTGCTCTGTGAATTTGTCGCTTCCCTTGACTGATTGAATGGCGCTATCGATCGCTATGACAATGCGGAACAGTGCACACACGATAATATGCCCGTCGATCTCAGCAAAGCGTTCTTCTCGTCCAAGCTCTTCCTGCACGTACGTTGTGAACAACAGCCAAAGTGGCGTCCTTCCTACTCTGTGCTCGCTCCTTGCTCACCGTATGCACCTCTGGCTTGCCTTGCGTGTATTTTGCTACAGATCGTCGTGGAACGATTCGCGAGTGTGTATGAAGGTCTCGACTCGGAGCTTTTCAAGCTCGAGAGTGACGTGCTTTGCCACGCAGACGGTATTTTTGGGTGCTGTCTGCTGCTCAAAAACAATGTCTTCAAGTGAGTACATATCCACCCACCCCTCCGCCTTGTATGCTTCACGTGGTCATAGCGTGACTACTCACAGCTGACTCACACCGTCATCGCTCTTTCTACCTGCATGTAGTGATGAGAGCGAGTCTTCGGTGCTGAAGAGATTTCTCGATGACTTCACGATGATCTTTGAGGACGACGATCCAAAGGTGAGGTCACCCGCTCTCAGTTTGTCATTTTTCTCACATATCTCCTGGGATGTCAAGCTGAAGAGAGTATATTGTATGTACTAAATATGAATTCTCCAGGCGCGATGGGACGAGTTTTACGAAACGCATCGCATCAACTACGCAGCATTCCGTCGCGACATGAAGCGCGCGCTCTGGAGGATTGAAGACGCGCTGGTCGGCAAAACGGAACTCGAGCTTCTGCTCGCAAAAAAGCACACTGATGATGCCTCGGAAAGACCCAAGTATGTGACTAAATTGTGAATCAGGTGTGCGGCTTCTTGGTGCAAGTTGTATCATTGAACGATGCTGCTTTGCTTTGCTTTCTCTGTGCTGCAAATGACCAGGAAACGTATTTCACGAGCGGCACTGGAGAAGAAATTCACTGGAACTCCTCAAGATTGGAAGAATCTGTCAGTCGTGAACTCCGTCCGTCTTGAAAAGGTATGTTGCTTTGTTGGAGCTGATGCAGTCATTAATGCTGTTGCTGAAAGGGATTTTTCACATGTGTGTTCAGGAAAGGGAGCAGATCGTGATTGAAGACGAAGAGGAGCCTGAAGCGCCAAGTCGAAACCAAGAAATCAGTGACGCACGACCAAGTCAGGAAAACCGAGTCTGGTCCACACGGCTTCCTTTCGCCAGTATGTACTTGCGCTACTCGTATTGCCGCATAAATAATTGTTGTCCGGTTCTTACTCTCTTTCTTTGTACCTTTGTCTTTTCTAGCGTCTGGGGTCACGTCGGACTCGTCAGTGTCGGAGATTGACGACGACCAGCCGTACACCAGCAACAACGTCGCTGCCGTACCAGCGTCGCCGCCGCCTCAGCACAATCGACCGACTTCAGCGTCCAGCACACATGGCGATAGTCTGATGTCACTGCCACCAGCAGCAGCGGTAAGCAAGACCCAACAACTCATATCGCCCCATTCTTATATCCAATCGAGCCATCCATTCAAATTCATCCTCACCAAACCAATCTTCTACCATTTAAGAATGACAACAACACCACGGACGATGCTGAAGTCTCCGATACCAACACAGACGTGCGCATGCTGCTGGGACGCCCAAAGCGTAAGCGCTGGTCGCAAGCCGAGGTGAGCGCGCTCCAGAAGGGCTACAAGGAGTTCAGCTCGCTGCCGAACGTCTGGGTCATGATCAAGTCCAAGTACGCCGCCGTGCTCAGCCAGCGCTCGAATGTGGACATCAAGGACAAGTACCGCAACCTGCTCAAGTACCGCAAGATTGCTCCAGAAACTACCGATGACGATCAGCGAACTCAAGAAAACTGAGCGAGCTCTTCGTTCTGTTGCTGTTGTTTGTCTCCTTTCAGTGATGGTGGAATCTTAATTTTCTCGGTTTATTTTTTGTTTAGCAGCCAATTTCCATTTACATCTAAGACGAAAGAAGCAAAAAACGAACGCCATACAACTCACTTTTCCTCCTTCCGCTCTCTCTTGCTTGCTTGTTCACTTGCTCTCCTTACTCTCCTCTCGCTGTTCTTCTCGACCGGGAACTCACTAGGCAGACTACGCAGTGCATCGCTTCCATTCGCGACCACAGGTCTCACCCACAGGTCACCAGTTCGCTTGTCCCATCCTGACTCCTGCCACTGACGTTCGCGTGATTTAGCTCTGGCCCACGGACGCACCCATCGAGTTCAGGTCGTTCGGCGTGTTATAAGTAAATCCCTGGAACGTCATCGACGGTCGCGACGCGTCCGACACACGCAGCGAGCCGAGCGCCGAGTTCTCGACGCTGTTGATCTGCATTTTCGTAAACTCGGGCTCAAAGTTCTTGGTCTCTTCAAAGTTCGACGTCGAGTCGCACGGGTTGAACGGCGGCGTAATCTTGCGCGCGTACAGGTCCTGCCAGTTGATGTCACGGAAGAACTCGTGGTTCTTCACGTCGTCTGCGCTGCGGCTGCCCAGCCGCTCGTTCGGGTCGCGCGTCAGCAAGCCGCTAATGAGGCTGCGCGCGCTCGGGCCGACCTCATCCGGGAACGTCAGCGGCGCGTTGCGCACGCGGTCAAACAGTTTCTGGCGGTTGCGCGTGTACCATGGCGGCAGCCCTGTGAGCATCTCGTAAAGCACCATGCCGAGCGCCCACCAGTCCACCGCCGTGCCGTGGCCTACGCGATCCAGGATCTCGGGCGGCAGGTACTCTGGCGTTCCACACATCGAGTTCGTGCCTTCTGCGCCGTCCGTGATACCTTCTTTCGCCAGCCCAAAGTCCGCGAGCAGCACGTGGCCCACTTGGTCAAAGAGGATGTTCTCCGGCTTCAGGTCTCGGTACACGACGCCCAGGTCGTGCAGGTGCTCGAGCGCGAGCGCGATCTCCGCGGCGTAGAACTTGGCCATCGGCTCCTCGAACTTCTCCATGCGCGACAGGTGGAAGAACAACTCGCCACCAGGACAGTAGTCCAGCACAAAGTACAGCTTCTGCGACGTCTGGAACGCGTAGTGCAGGTGCACGATGAATGGGTGCTTGGCGCGGCCCAGCACACGGCGCTCCGTGCGCGTGTGCTCCACCTGGTTGCGGCGCTTCACGTTCGACTTGTTGAGCGACTTCATCGCGAAGAGCTTCTTGCCCTCTTTCTTGCGCACGAGTGTCACCTTGCCGTATGAGCCCTTGCCGATGACCTTGAGCAGCTCAAAGTCGTCCAGCGACGTCTTGGGTGTGTTGTAGAGCGCCTCGTTGCCACCTTCCTGCGACGACGGCGGGTCCGTCACGGCGCTGCCATTCGACAGCGGCGTGCCATGCACGTCCTTGTCCAGCGGCTCTTTCTGCATGACGTGAACAACAACAGCGACAGACACATAGTGAACACTTGGGTTCAGACACAGAAGACATAGGGAAGGCTTCTATGTGCGCGTGCATGCACCAGGTACGTACATTTTGCAGCATGAACTCCTTAAAGTGCTCGCTCAGACGTGGGTCCGGGTGGGTCGACGACGGGTCCCACGAGCAGAGCAGGTGCAGCCAGAGCGAGAGCTCCTGCTGGCGCTTCTCGATGAAGTCCTTGTTGAACGATCCGAGGAACTTCTTTGGCGGCAGCACCGGCAGCTTGTGGCCATCGGCGACGAGCTATAACAATCGTCACAGCAGCACATACCCATTCCCATTCGAATGTGAGCTCCTCGTAAACACAGACAGAGCCACACGCACATCGCAGAAACGCACCTTGTCGTAAAAGTCCTTGAAGTCGTGGTAGCGGTGCTTGACAACGAACATGGCGCCGTCCACCTGCACCTGCAGGAAGTAGACGGTGGTCTTGGAGCCATTGTGGCTCACGCTCTCGTGGCCGATGATACCGATGAACTTGGCGCCGCGGTACTCGTCCATAACTGCTGCTGGATTTCTTTTTCTTTCTTTCTGGGGGAGCGTTGATGGATTGCGTTTCTTATATTGCGCACGTCGTTCTTTTAAAGAGAAGGCGATGGGGATACACACACACACGCACGAGCTGGGGTGGCGGCCTGCTTGCTTCTACGTTGGACGGATCTGCGGACGGATGATGCGGACGCGGGACTGGAAGCAATTCGCGCAGTGGGGGATGCCTGTTGCAACTGCGAATGCGGTCTGGTCTGGTCTGGTCTTGTGGGGCGGACTGATTGAATAAGAGACTGGGTGGGGGGAACAAGCAAGTGCGGTCGTTCGCTTTCTTGTGCGGCCGGCCAGTCCGTCTTGTCCCTCTCTCTCTTTCACTCTCTCTCGCACACACTTTGTGGCGTTCTTCTTCCTCTGAGCTTTTGTATGAGTGAGGGCGCCTTCCGTTGGAGCAGCTGGCCAGCACCCGCTTCCTATTGGTCCGCTGCCTTTGGATTACCGTGCCGTACACATTAGTTTTGGGAGAATCCCCCTCTCTGCTCTACTCTTCTCTTCACTTGCTGTTGCTGATCGAGTCGGTTTTCTTTTTTCGAGCGCACTTGCTCGTTTGGGCTGGAAGGAACAGCGGACGGGCTGCTTGTTGTTGTTGTTGTTGTTGTGCGGACTGTGGCTGTGGGATTGCAAACACGCGCGGCGCGGTTTACGCACACGACTGAGCGGTGACGCAAGTGTGAAAGGCTTGAGCCAGTCAGTGATTGACAGCCAAGTCGCATTTTGCATATGCGCATGTTGGTTGTTCCTGTTTTGTTGGACGTGTGAGTGCTGCCTGCCCATTTTGCACAAACCGATCCGGCTCGAAAACACCAAAGCTTGCGCTGGACATCCAGTCAGCCAGCCAGTCAGCTCAGTTCCAAATATTGCGGCTGACCGTAGAAGTGCGGACTCGCCACCCGCCACTTCCGCAGTTGTGCGCGTGCGCAGAGAGAAAGAGCAAGCACCGGAAGGACTGACAAGATCCCTCTGCTCTCTTCTTCGCTCTTGCATTGCCACGCAGAGACAGCAACAATCTCGCAGCACATGGGGGGGGGAGGGACCCAACAAACAAACAAGCGCAAATCCGGATTGCCAGCACCAGCAAGCCTTTCGCCATCCCATCCCAACGCAAATGCACAAATGCACAGGCCAGCACGAAAACAAATGCTGCTTTGAAATACTGCCGTGGCCATGAACTGGAACTGCGGCTGGCCACCAACAGCGGCGCACGGACGGCACGACACGCACGCACAGCACAATCGGACAAGATTGCAGAGCGA
Organism: Globisporangium irregulare; assembly: GCA_038051095.1. NCBI lineage: Eukaryota > Oomycota > Peronosporomycetes > Pythiales > Pythiaceae > Globisporangium > Globisporangium irregulare. The sequence continues at coordinate 103,844 of JALBZZ010000022.1, forward strand.
GCGATCTTCCCAGCTGATCTTCCACCCCCTGCTATTGCGCGCAGCTTGACTCTAATGACAGAGCGCCCATCCAGCTGGCTGTCAGCTCGTTTGGCTATTTGCTTGTTTGGCTCGCACACATCAATTCAAATTGCTGTCAATGTTGTGCGTGTGCAAGCAAGCAAGCGCCGCTCTATACCAACAGTAAACGACAGGATGTGCGTGGTACGTCATCAGAAAAAGGGCGGACCAAACTGTTCCGGTCGCTTGGCCTGTTCCTGCGTGCCATTCGGATCAGCGGAAGTTTTTTGGAGTGAGTCAGAGCCGGGGCGAGCAACGCCAAGTTGCGCGAGTCCCGTTGCATTGCGTTGCGCGCAAGCAAAGCAAAGCAAGCAAACGGCAAGAACAAACAACATAAAGCAAACTTGTGTTGCTTGTGGTAAATGCACGCAAAGTGCTTGCAACCACAAGTGGCGAACGCATCATCCGATCAGCAACGAATCTGCTGCGTGACCCTGGCCGGAGAGATGCATGCTTGACGCTCCCCTGTGGTCTCAATAATACCGCTAGTTAATTAATTGTTAAACATCAGCGCGGAATGGACACAGTGCAAGCGCACAAGGAGGTCCGAAAACGAAACCGAGCGTCCACCGCTCAACTGTCTTGCTTTTGCGAGTTGCTGGTAGTGTCCATGCATTGTTCACAATCTTTTTTCCACATCACCTGCAACGCAATTCGCCTTTGTACTTGATTTTACTATGGAATCGCACATCCTCCTTCACAAAATCGACGGATTTTGATGAATCTTCATGCGCTATACGTGGTCTCTGTATCCGGATGACCATTCTCGCGTACAAATAAGGAGGCAGAGAGCTATTGAAAACGCTAACGGCGAAAGCTGCGAAGCAGAAAGCCGCGTACGCTCCTCGTTGTCAACTACCTGACGCTCGTCTATCACCTGAAGCTCTGCCGCAACCTCATCACTAGACCCTCGGCAGTTCCAAGATGTCTATGTCTGGCAGCAATCAACTTCAGATCCGCAGCAGTCGCCCCCAACAAGGCCGTGTCATCCGTCAGCTTCAAATCTATGCCTTGCAGTCACTCTCGAGGTTCAACTTGCCCATGATACTCTGAGCTTTATCTCTTTATCTCTTTATCCTTTATTCAACACACAGCACCACTTTCAATGGGTGCTTTGTATCACTATCGATCAGTTTTGACTTCCCTCAGCGCGAGAAAAAGTAGACGAGCAGCACGATCAGCCCCAATCCACAAAGCATCAGGAGCTGCTGGTGGCGCTCTCTTGCCCTTCGCTCCTTCTCCACGTTCGAGTCCTTCGTCGTGAGCACGAGTGAGTGGCTGTGGAGCTTCTCGTCGTGCTGGTACGTGATCACGTCCCATCCGTCGTGCACCTCCACGTCGTATTTGCCGTCCGACACGATCACGTTGTAGCCGATCGGGTACTGCACGTGCGGCACGAAGACCTCGGTCGGCGCGAGGATCTGCTCGCTCATCTTTCCAGCGTCAGGCAGCGACGAGTACTGGAGCACGTACTTGGCGCGACTCGTGCTGAAGATCGACTTGGTCGGGATCCCGGCGACCTTGGTCGCGTGCGGTCGCGCGAACGCGAGAATCGCTCGCGCGCACAAGTCGCGGTCCTCAATGGGCTCCTGCTCCCCGTCGTTGCTTCCTTTGCTTTTTCTGTGTGGGTGCGTGTCGATGCTCACGATGCTGAGGTCCTCCAGGTTCCATAGATCGCCATACTTGTTGCAGTTGCCCGGCGTGTAGCACCAGAGCGTGAACGAGAGCAAGTTCGCTTCGAGGCACGAGATCGTGTGCGTGAGTGCGTCTCGCTGCGCGCTATAGTCCCCGGTCTTGTACGCCCGCGCGCGATTCAGATTGAACGGGATACCCGTCTCGCCGATCAGGCACGGTGCGTTGTTCATGCGCGTTCGCCCCAGGTCCTTGATGTGCTTCAGCTGGCGCTCGTGCATCCGTCGCACAGCGCGGTACCCAAAAGCAGGCATCTTAGTCTTCGGGTCCACTGTGAAGTACGGCCGCCACGTCTGCATGAACAGCGTCACGCCGTCGTACCAGTGCGTGGCGTTCACTGCGCGCGGGATGACGCTCTCGTGGATCTCGGGGAACTCGGTCGAGCTAAACTCCAGCGGCGGCAGCTCTACGAACAGCAGCGTGTGTGGCAAGATGCTGTAGATGCGCTTGGCGAATTTCTATCAAGGCATCCATACAAAGCACCAATAAGTATCAACATAACCACGTAATGCGACAAAGCAATACACGTAAAAACAATAAACTCACCGCAGCGAAGGGCACGTAGCAATCGCGTCCAAAGTCGACGTCAGCAAAGTAGCGCGGCTGCAGCAGCTTTGGCTCGCCGTTCGCGTCGATCTTCCACACGCCCTCGTCAATCCACACGCAGCGGTGTGTGGGCTTCCATGCGCGCATGCCCTGCGGGTCGACCCGCTCCCTGCTGTCGGGCAGTCCGAGCACGTGCTGCATGAAGCCGTTCGACCACCGGCCGACGACCTGCGGGATGCTTTCGCCGAGACACATACCCTGGAACGGCGTCGGCGCAAAGTCGTACTTGAGCTCGCCCTTCTGGTAGCACTTGGACAGGTCTTCCACACCAATGTAGCCGCACGCCGGCTCGTTCATGGCTCCAAAGCCCACAACGTTCTTGAGGCCGCTAAGCGCCTGCGCGAGCGCTGTCATGGCATCCAGGTAGTGGCTCTGTAGAAACTCCTGAACTTGCACGCCGTTGACGTGGCAGGACGGCGCGAGGCGCTGGCCACCCCAGAATAGCGTGAACATCGTGGCGGCCGCGAGCTTGAAGTAGTTGGATGGCCAGATCATCTTGGGGAACTGCGTCGCGCGTGCGCCGCTTGTTTCGATACACAGCGCGGCCTTGGTGGCCGCAAAGTGGCGCGGCTCAAAGCCCACGGCCTCGAGCGTCCACATCGGTGCACCGTCCCCACCGGTCCAGCGCGACCAGACGTCCTGGTGCGGGTCCACGTAGATCGAAATGCTGTACTCAGCGGCTTTCTCCACGAGCGCGCGGATGTACGCGAGGTACGCACGGTCGTACTTGCCCGGCCCTTCGTGCTCGATGGCCTCCCACGTCACGATGAGCCGCACGAACGTGAGCCCCCAGCGCCGCAGTCGTGAGAAGTGCATGTCCGCATCTTCGAGAGGGAATGGGCGGTCCACAAAGGACACCTGCGCCGCGCCGTCAAAGAACTCGGAGAGCGACGGCAGCGGGTCCGTGTGCGTGTAGCCGCGCGGGAGCTTGGAGGAGCCGCCGAGGTTCACGCCGTGGAGGATTTGTACGCGGCCCTGCGGGTCCACAAAGTGGCCGTGGCGCAGCGAGAGCCCGCTTGCCATCCCACTCTGGTTCAACGGCGCGACGAGCGGTGCGACAGCGACCGAGGAGGCGGTAGCGACGGCGTTCGATGCGCGGGACGTGCGCGTCGCTGAGGTGTGGGAGCTCGCGGACAGTCGCGGGCCGCTGAGGATGCTGCTGTGGGAGGTCGCATACAGCTGCGAGGTCATGGAGGCGCGCTGCTGCTGCTGCGTAGACGGAGGCTCCATGGACGACGTGGCGCTGTGGTGGTGGTGTCGTCGCAGAGCTTGGTCGCTGCTCTTCTCTGCTTAGTCGAATAATGGCTCCAATAGAGCATGTGACAACGTCTGTTTGTCTTTGTGATGCATTTTGCATGATTCTAAATTTGGTCGGGAGTCAGGCTGTTTTGTGTGAGGGAAAACCATTTTGGCCAATGAAAATGATAATCGTCGTGAGAAATGAATGTTTTGACCAATCATATGGAGTATAGGCGGCATGCTTGTGGCAATAGCTTTGATTACGTCGCATGCCGCAGAACCCAGATTTCAGCTTTCAGCTTTCAGCCGGAGCTCTCATAACAGATCCAGGCTCTTGATTTTCTCTCAAACAACCAATGATGTAAGTATTTTGAATCAGAGCAGCAGCGCAGGAGACAACTTGACTACAAGCACTCGGCTCTCCCGTCCTGGACACTTTGAGCGCCAAGAGGATAGGCTCCATGAGGTAGCGCAAGATCCTACGGTGGCGAAAAACTGACTAGAGACTTTCCCAACCAAAGTCATTATCTTTGCCGAACTGCGGCTTGGTCATCTGGTGAAACAACTGTGGTCTCTCTGAGTTGCAATGACAGCGAAGGAAGAAGCATCGATTCACCATGCTGTTGTCTTTGCGCTTTAGGCTTTGAAGTGAAGGAGGAAGAAGGGATAAGCATGAAAAGGAGAGAGAAGAATTTCTGATGAGCTTCCATGTCAAAACGCTCATAATGTAGGGACTTTCTGATGAATCAAAGGTTCATTCGCCTGTCTACTTTCGTGCAATAACCTTGTACAATTCACTATCGAGAAGCCCTTTTAAATCTGTGCCAAAATGCACTCTGTCGCCATACAAATCTCTATACTATTCGATTTCTTCACTATTGAATTGCATTTTGGCACAAAGTGAGGTTTTCACGAATTTGTATCAAAATGCCGTCCATAGTGACGAAAGTGAATCATATAGCGATTTGTATGCTTTCCTATATGAGTGCAATTTTGTCACTCGCAAAGATTAATGTACAAACTAACAAGAGCAGCAAGTTGATACAAAAGGGCAGTCCGATGTATTATGTTTGGAGATATAAAAATGAAAGCAGTAAAAATTTATATAATTTTTAAAACATTTAAAAATAACTATAAATTTTGAATATTAATATAAAAACTGACAGCTACTTTTCTTTTCTAAAAAGTACTTCTAATTGGTAATATTATATATACAGTTATGCCTCTCATTACTGACCAGGCAAATTTGTGGAAAAAAACATCAGA